>JAPPVO010001268.1:0-35812 GCA_030407325.1 Camellia japonica | reverse complement strand
TCGGATAAGACTTGGCAAGAATATACTGCCCCCACAATGATGCCCTGGTCGTCACTCTCCGAGTCGAAGATTTTGACGTCAAGCGGATTCTGATTGACCAGGGTAGTTCATGTGAAATCATGTACTATGAAACCTTCAAACAAATGAAGTTGCAAGATAAAGACTTGGCACCTGCCGTCTCTCCCCTAATTGGATTCAATTCCATGCCAGAATGGCCCGTCAGCAAAATAATCCTCCCAGTCAAAGCAGGGAGTGTGACGAAACGAGTGGAGTTTTGGGTTTTGAAAGTCCCCTCCACTTACAACATTATCTTGGGCAGGACATGGCTGCACGCCATGCGCTCGGTGGCGTCCTCCTACCACCAAGTGATGCGGTTCCCCAACGACAACGGAGTAATAGAAGAAGTTTATGGAGATCAACTCATGTCGAAGCAGTGCTTTGTCGCGGTGAATGGTAGCCGCGCCGCCAAAGGATATGTTCATTCAGTGGAGGAACCTGAGAGTAATGAGCTGTTCGCCGATGTTGGCAAAGCGACTAGTCAGAAAGCGGTGGAGGAATTAGTAGAGGTCAGGATAGATGAAAAGAACCCGGATAAGTTCTTTTTGCTCGGATCGTCGTTGTCCAGCACTGAGAGATTGGAGGTCTTGGAATTTCTGACCTCCAACATCGAAGTGTTCGCCTGGACCCCGTACGACATGCCAGGCGTTGATCCTAACTTCATTTGTCACCAACTCAATGTCCACACATCAGCCAGGCCAATCATTCAGCGCACCCGCAGATCGGCACTCCACCACGCCGAGATAGTAGCGGATGAGGTAGGAAACTTGTTGGAAGCAGGGGCAATCAGAGAGGTGCATTACCCAAGATGGATCTCCAACACCGTCGTGGTACCAAAGAAGAATGGCAAATGGCGTGTCTGCGTCGACTACAAAACGGTTAACAAGGCGTGCCCAAAGGATAGTTTTCCTCTACCAAGGATAGATCAATTGGTGGACTTAACGGCGGGGCACAACCGACTTAGCTTTCTAGATGCATACAGAGGCTACCACCAGATCGCCATGCATGAACCAGATCAGGAAGTCACATCCTTCACCACTCCAAGGGGACTCTACTGCTACAAAGTCATGCCCTTTGGCCTAAAGAACGCAGGGGCGACGTTCCAGAGAATGGTCACCAAGGTGTTTGAACCACTGTTAGGCAGAACAATGGAAGCTTATATCGATGATATGGTGGTCAAAAGCAAGAATGGGAACGACCATCTCAAGGACCTAGGTGAGATGTTCGAGATCCTAAAGAGGCATAAGTTACGCCTCAACGCGTCGAAGTGTGCGTTCGGAGTAGGATCTGGCAAGTTCCTAGGCTTCCTGGTGACCAACCGAGGTATCGAAGCGGACCCTTCTCAGATCAAGGCAATACAAGATCTGGAGAGGCCAAACTCAGTGAAGGAAGTGCAGCATCTCACCGGTATGGCGGCTGCGCTAAATCGGTTCATAAGCCGATCGTCAGACAGGCTACGACCATTTTTCCATGCGCTGAAGGCTAAGTTTGAGTGGGACGGAGAATGCGACCACGCCTTGGAAAGCCTAAAGGAATATATGTCTTCTCCACCGCTGCTTGTAACCCCAATCCCTGGGGAGGAACTCTTCTTATACCTGGCAGTCTCGCAGCATGCGATTAGCACAGTATTGGTCCGCGCAAAAGGAATCCAACATCTTCCCATCTACTATGTCAGCAAGACATTATTGGACGCCGAAACAAGGTACTTGCCACTGGAGAAGCTGGCATTGGCCTTGATGATGGCCTCGAGAAAGTTGTCGCACTACTTTCACGCCCATACAATAGTTGTTCTCACAGCCTTCCCATTAAAGGCTTTATTCGAAAGGGCGAACTTTTCTGGGCGAATTCTGAAATGGGCGGTGGAGTTGGGACAGTACGACATCAAGTTCCAACCCAGGACCGCAATAAAAGCACAAGCATTAGCGGATTTTGTCGCAGAATTCGCGCCAGGAAGTCATCATATTTGCCCGATCGACCTAACTGAAACAACCAAACTAGGGATGGAAGTTGACGTCGGAATAACGCAACCCCTAGTACTGATTACTCAGTCAGGCCCCAAGGCAGATCAACGTAAAGAATGGAAGGAAGGAGCAAACCATGCTTCGCCACGTCGGAACTCACCAACGAATACAGACCTGGTGCAATCAGATAGTAAGGGGCAGGCAGCGAGCATGGATTCTGGAGAAGACACAAACGACTCAGACAATGCCAAGGCATCATCTGATCCTTCCACTTGCTGAAAGTTGTTCGTTGGAGAGATGTGGAAGCTCTTTGTGGATGGAGCATCCAACCGGCATGGAGCAGGACTGGGCGTAGTTCTCATTTCTCCAGACGGCCTTGTCGTAGAGCAGGCAGTCAACCTTGGCTTCCCAGCATCAAACAACGAAGCGGAGTATGAAGCACTTTTGGCGGGTCTCAAGGCGGCATTCTACATGAAGGCCACCGAGCTAATGGTTTACAGCGACTCGCAGCTGGTGGTAAACCAAATATCTGGCGACTACGAAGCAAAAGGTGATAGAATGGCTAAGTATCAAGAGTTGGTCAGGGCAGAGATAAAGAAATTCGAAATGGTGCGCATAGAGCAGATTGGCAGGGAGGAGAACGGCAGAGCAGACGAACTAGCAGGCGTTGCCTCAATGGCAGACATCTCCATCCCCCATCCATTGCTGATTGACTACCTGCCTAGACCAAGCATTGAAGACCCTGAAGCGGAAGAGGTACGTTGTGTAGAGTTAGGCCCTTCTTGGATGGATCCTATCATACAGTTCTTGAAAGACGGCACCGTACCAGCAGAGAAGAAAGAAGCCAACAGAATAAGAGCGAAGTCGCAACGATTTTGGCTCTCTCCATCCTTAGCATTATACAAGAAGTCGTTATCAGGACCTTACTTAAAGTGTGTTCACCCCAGCAAAGTGGAAGCATTCTTATTCGAAATCCATGAGGGTGTATGTGGTAGCCATCAAGGAGGAAGATCATTGGCGTACCGAGCAATTTCACAAGGATATTGGTGGCCATATATGCAAGCAGATTCGGAGAAATATGTCAAAAAGTGCGAAAAATGTCAAAAATTTGCACACCAAATACACCAACCTGCCAGAGAGCTTCTACCTTTAACTAGCCCGTGGCCCTTCGCAATGTGGGGCTTGGACATAGTGGGGCCACTTCCAACGGCACCAGGCAGCAGGAAGTTCTTTCTTGCCGCAACCGACTACTTCACGAAATGGGTGGAAGCAGAAGCCTTGGCGTCAATCAAGGAGAAAGATGTAAAGAAATTTGTCTGGCAGAATATCATCACTCGATTTGGCATACCCAAGATGTTAATCTCAGACAACGGCACTCAGTTCGACGGGAGAATTTTCAGAGGCTTTTGTGAGGAGTACAAAATAGAGTTCTACAACTCTACGCCGGCATATCCCCAAGCAAATGGTCAGGCAGAGGCGTCGAATAAGGTAGTCCTGGATGGATTGAAGAAACGGTTAGAAAAAACAAAAGGAAAATGGGCAGAGGAGCTCCCTCATGTTTTATGGGCGTACCGCACCACGCCTCGACGATCAACAGGAGAAACACCATTCTCCTTAGCTTATGGCATGGAAGCAGTCATCCCATTAGAAGTTGGCCTCCCCACGATTCGGAGCGAAAACTTCGATCCAGACTTAAATGGCGAGGCCATAACGCTGGAACTTGATCTTGCGGAAGAAAGAAGAGACAGAGCATTGGTTCACATCGCCTCCTACCAACAAGAGTTGTCTAGAAAGTATAACAAAACGGTACATCCAAGGCAGTTCAAGATCGGAGACTGGGTATTACGCAAAGTGATGGGAAATACATTGGTTCCAGGAGATGGCAAGTTGAGGCCTAATTGGGAAGGACCTTACAAAGTGGTCGGATTAGCAGGCAAAGGGGCATACCACTTGGAAGATAAGGATGGCAAAGCGATTCCTAGGCCATGGAACACTGCCAATCTCAAGTTGTTTTATTTCTAGTATGTGTAAACTTTTACCATAAAACAAATCGATTCTTAACAAATCGATTCTTCTTTCGCATGACCGTTATCAGTGGCAAGTCGCTTTAGTAAGTAAGGAACTTTAAAAACATAGTTGGCTGGAATAACCAACTATGATCCTAAGCCCAGGATAAGGCTGCAGGACGTTTGGTCGGAATAACCAAACATTCTATTCTAAGTTGACTGGAAAAATCAATTTAGAGGTTGGCTGGATTAAACCAACACCCCACCTAAGCCCTGGATAAGGCTGCAGGACATTTGGTCGGAATAACCAAATATTCTATTCGAAGTTGACTGGAAAAATCAACTTAGAGGTGGCTGGATTAAACCAACACTGGTACTCTCTTCAGCCGAAGTATGGGCATGGCTGAAGAGTGGTTGGCTGGATTAAACCAACACTTGTACTCTTCAGCCGAAGTATGGGCATGGCTGAAGAGTGGTTGGTTGAATTAAACCAACACTTGGTACTCTTCAGCCGAAGTATGGGCATGGCTGAAGAGTGGTTGGCTGGATTAAACCAACACTTGGTACTCTTCAGCCGAAGTATAGGCATGGCTGAAGAGTGGTTGGTTGAATTAAACCAACACTTGGTACTCTTCAACCGAAGTATGGGCATGGCTGAAGAGTGGTTGGCTAGATTAAACTAACTCTTGGTACTCTTCCGCCGAAGTAAGCGTACGACCGGATTAAACCGACATTGGCTACTCTTCAGCCGAAGTGTTTATATCGGTTGAAGAGTGGTTGGCTAGTAAGTTGGATAGTTAAACCGAAATCACAGTTTAGCAAGTGAGTTCATGGAAAATTCACATGGAGAATTCATTGCAAATGTAAGTATACGTATACAAAACCGAAACAAGAGTTGAAGAAAAACTTTTCATTGAAATAAAGAAAAAGTACAATTGAAGGGCCACAGCCCGGTTACAAAAGGTTCACCAAAAAAAAAAATTCAACCGAGAAGTGCATCAAGCTCGGCGTCAAATTCTGCATCAGCAGTAGCCTGGAGTCCGGTATCAGAGGGGAGCACGGCTTGAAGTGGGACTCCGGTGTCAGCCTGAACTTCGGTGTCAGTCGGCTGCAGCTCCAGAGTTGGATCCTCAATGACTGGCCCAGACCGAACTGAGTTATCGTTCTGCTGCTCGTTGACAACCGGAGTGTGAGATTGCTCCTCATCTTCATCATCGTCATCATCATCATCACCGGACCCCTCAAGAAAGGCTTTTTGGAGATCGGCCGCGTATTGTGTGAGCGAAGCTGGAATGGAGTACGGTGGAGCATTGTAGACGTCGGTGTCAGACGTACAACCGAGCTTCTCCACCGCAGACCTCCAGCCGCACTTAAAAAAGAGATCTTTGGCGGCTTTGCATTGCAAGGTGTAGGCGTCTTCGGCTTCCTTGAAGCCCCGCTTCTCGGCCTTCTTCACCTCCCCCTTCCACTGGTTTATCTCGGCGTCTTTTTTCTTTTCAATTGCCGCCAAGATACGGAGGTATCTATCTTTTGCCTCGACGGCAACCTTTTTCTTTTCGGCCTCGACCGAATTGGCGATCTCGGTCAGCCGACCGTTCTCTTCCCGAAGCTCGGCCAATTGCTTCTTCGCCTCCTCCAGTTCGGCCGTCTTTAGTTCGGCCTCGGCCATGGCCTCTCTGGTACTCCTCCTAAGCTCCATGACCCTCCTGTAAGTGACTTGGTTTTTCTGGATGGCCTGCAAGGAAGGAATAACGTTAGCCGAACTCCAAGTTTAAAAAAGAAGAAGAAGAAATCTTACATGGAGAGGAGTACTGCTTACCAGGATCATGGATTTAGTAGAGGACCGGATTGATTTTAGCTCGGTATTGAGCTGTTTGTAGTGGTGCTCCATGTCTCTGGGGAGGCACACACTCTTGGCCAAGTTGAAAGCCATTTGATGATCCTTCTCTGAGACCACCGAATCAGACGCGGTGATGTCTCGGTCATTGAAGGTGAGTACGGGAGTCCACTTGGGAGAAGCGGTTAGTTCGGTGGGTTCCGGTTGGAAGCTCGGCTGAGGGCTTGGTGGAGGACTTGTTGGTAGGATGGTCTCGTCTTCATCAGCAAGACGTGGCTCGGTTTGGCTAGTCCGGGCACGTTTGCTTGGTCGTGATGAAGATGGCCGTTGGGATGGGAGTGCCACCACGGTCTCTTTGGCACGGCCGATTCCCTGTACTTCGGCTGGAGTTGTTTCGGTTAGGAGGGCCTTCAGTTTGTTCTTCTTAGCCATTTCTTGCTCGGCTGTGAGTGGAACAAGGTTGATCTGAGGCAAGTTTGGGTCCGGTTCTGGCGCGTCTTCAAGCAGGAAGTCGGTTACCCTTGCTTTTCGGCGGCCGGAGTAGCAGTATGTCGGTTCGAAGTCTAGCAACTTAGCCTAACTTCTTTCCCGAACCCGTAGTGCGGCGCGCAGAACGCCGAGGTTGGGGTAGTTGTAAAGAGAGTGAAGATGAGCTGGATCTGCAAAATGGAAAATAAGCTGTTAGTTCGGTTCAAGAGAGAAAAGCCGAGATAAAAGAAAAGTGCAAAAAAAAAAAAAAAAAAAAAAAAAAAAGATAACCGGAGTATGTATACCGGGTTCTCCTTTATTCCAATTTATTTTTCGGCCAGGAATCTGGGCTTGATGGTCTTCGAAGTTGCCAGACACCCAGAAGAAGTCATCATCATTTAGGTCTTTGTCCGGTGTGTCCTTAATTATTTTTTCTCGGCCTCGGCGTATTCTCAAGTAATAACACCAGCCTTCATTCTTGGATCCTAAGGAGTACTGATGGAGTATTTCGGCTAGGCCTAGGTTAAGACCGGTCTGGCGGTTTAGGGCGTCTATGCCCATTATTATGCGGTATGTGTTAGTGGAGAGTTGAGTTGGGCATAGTCTGGTTTGCCTAAGAAACTCACAGATTAAAGGCTGGACTGGGAATCGTAGTCCGGTCTCTATTATTGATTGAATGGTGAAAGGGACAAAGCCTGGGTTGCCCCAGGGAACTACATCTGGTTTGGCTAGGGTGAGGTTTACATCGGTTGGTATATTGTAATCCTTTCTGAATTCGGCTAAGCCGCCTGGGGTTTCTACCAAAAATTTGTACTTCCCCATTTATTGAATAACTTATAAATAATTTAGTTCGGCTGGGGATTTGGACTCGGGAGCTCGGTTGAGCGCACGGAGGAAGTATCTGGGCAACCTAAGTCTGCAAATTGGAAAAACAAGGTGTTAAGCACAGATCATCGACCGTGCTATGAAAAACAAAACAAGAAAAGGAAGCCTTACTTCGGTTAGAAGGATTGCTGCAGGATCTACCTCGGTTTCAAGAAGGAGCGTGTTATCTCGGTTCTGGCGGTTCGTGGGTTAACTCGGTTCTAGTTTTGGTTTTATTATTCCGGCTGAACGTCAAGGTGCAGCTTTCTGAGTTCGGTTTAGGAACTAAGAATGCTGGCATGGCCCCTGAAGTTTTAGCTCGGTCAAGTGCTATGGTTTCTAGTTCGGTGGGTTTTGTTTCGGCTATTGTGGATCATTTGGTGACCTATTGAAACTACTTTGATGTGCGCAAGTGCTAGTTCGGTTTCAGTTCACCTATATCTTTACATACATCACAAACAGTTTCTTAGTCCGGTTGCTTCGTGATTATGGATCAAAATCAAATATTCAACAGGGTACTACATGTGTTCATGTGTTCTAAGGAAGTTTTTTCCAGAAACAAGGTTAAGTACGAAAAGCATTTTGCAAAAACATCAAAACAAACTACAACAGATTGAATGAAAAATAGAATCGTGATTCTTACCCGGTAAAGAGGAAGAAGAACGAAATGGAAGCAAACGGCAGCAAAAACACGAGCTTCAGAGGTGCGAGGAGGAAGATCAGTAAGAACTCGAGCAAGAGAGAGAGTGAGAACAGAAGAAGTGAATAAGTGTAAGTGTTTGATCTGAGGAACGAAGGGTTTTTGTTTCTGTGAAAAGATGGGCGGGAAATTGTTCGAAAAATTACGGAGTACGAGGTCGGCCGCACCGCTCTGGAGGACCAATTAGAGGTTGCCACGTGTCACTGGAAAGGGAAGCGTTTCAGTCGCCGCATGTGAAGAGACGTTTTGACCGGACGTGTATAGTACGGCCTACGTTAGCTCGGCTGGATAAGCTATAGCTCGGCTGGATAAGCTAAATTGTTTTTAGCTCGGCTGGATAAGCTAAATGATTCTCAGTGTGACCGAAATAGCTAAAGGATAGTAGCTCGGTTAGACAAGCAAAAACTCTACCTCGGTTGATAAATAGGTAATCCCTATCATGCTGCGCAGATGGGATTAAGGGGCAATTGAGAGGGTAATTTATATAAAAATTGGGCCGAATAAGGATATTGGGCCATGATGGGCCGCAGTGCAAAGGGCCGAAGTAGAACGAGCGTGTAAGTTACTCCGGTCTGGAGAAGTAACTTTGGTATTAGATCGGTTATGCGACCATAATGGTCAGTCCGGTCAGAACCATGTTTTTAGCTCGGTTGAATATAGAGTAGAAAGGGAAGCTCGGTTTTCGGGCGGTGAGTTCGGTCAAGATGCACGGAAACCAAAGCGTACCAAGCCTTTGGGAAGACTTAGTTCAGAAAATAGTTCAGCTCAACTCTCTTATGGTTGGCTCGGTTTAAGCATAGGAAACCGAGATAAGAGAGAAGTAAGTATCTAACTAACATGTACTTCGGTCGTATTGGTAGTTCGGTTGCGGAGATTGATTGTAAAGTGACTATAGATTCTAGCCAACCTGTAAAGGTATATAAGCCATGATGTCATAAGAGCTGGCCACGATGCCAGGAGGCCATGTGAAGAAAGCTACCAAAAGTAGGAGTGAGCTGGCAGCCAGCTCACTTCCAAGATTCTCTCTTGTATTTGTAATCTCTATATATAAGAAGCTAGGGAGAGGAAAAAGAGGGAGAGAGAAAAGAGAGTGAATTACGGAGTGTTGTTTGTAATTCTTATCACTTGTTCAATATAGTAAATCTGCAGCTCGTGGACGTAGGCAATTTGCCGAACCACGTTAAATTCCTTGTGTTATTGCTTGATCAACAGGATTATACGAGAAGATTTATTTCTTTCCCGTACATCCTTTTTGAATGATTTGAAGAATCTCATATCCTCTTTTTGGAGCGTTACATTTAGAAAAAATACACTAAAGAGTTTTTTTTTAGTGTTACTTTGGAGTGTTACACTAAGTAGTTTTTTGTTTTTTTTCTTTTTTTTGAGTATGAAGTTTGGAATAAGTATACTAAGAATTTTTTTTGAAATCTTACATTAGAGTGTTATACTAATAAGTTTTTTTTAGAGTATTACATTTGAGTGCTACGTTTGGAAAAAAATATATTAACGAGTTTTTTTGAAGTCTTACATTTGAGTATTATGTTTGGAAAAAGTATATTAAAGAGTTATTTTTTGGAGTGTTACATTTTAGTGTTACGTTTGGAAAAAATATATTAAGAAATTTTTTTAAATCTTACATTTGAGTGTTACACTAAGGAGTTTTTTTTTTTTTTTTAGCGTTTCATTTAAGTGTTACATTTGAAAAAGTTATACTAAAAAGTTTTTTTGGAGTCTTATATTGGAGTGTTATGTTTGAGTGTTACATTGGAGTGTTATAGTTTAAATTATACATTTGTCCAAAACTTACTAATGAGCTTTTGTATTCCTTTTGAAATGTTTGAAGAATCCCATATTTCAAATCATTTATAATATTTTTGAAATGTTTGAAAAATCTCACATTTCAAGTCATTCCAAATAAAAAAGATTCTCATATAAAAGTTAATTCCAAATTTGATGCCCATAAATTGTGTATTTTACCTTTCTAGCATAATAAAAATAAAAATAAAAACATAATAAAAATAAGGGTATAACAGTAAATTTAATTTTCAAATAATATATTAAATCTCTCTTTTCAAAATCAATGGGACTAATTGGTCTATAAAAAAACTCTTAGGATTAAACGGATCACCATTTCTGAAGATGAGTTTTATGGGTAAATTTTCCAAAATTTAAAGCTTATTTTGTTTTAAGATTTAAACCCCTTTTTTTTTTTTTTTTTACAACCAAAGAATCTAAATCAAATAATAATGGGGCAGGCTTCTCTTCAGTCTAAGAAGGGACTAGAGCGTGCTTTTTTGAACCGCGGAGGCCTATCATGGGTCCTGTTTCAATAATTCGAATCATTCAGTATATAGAACTCGTCTAATACTTTATTCTTATAAAAAATCACGTTGATCAGATATCAATAACTATTTGATCTGATTAGATTTTTGTCAACAGTAAATATAATTTTTAAAATAAAATTGTTGATAAATATCTGATCCGATCAAATAGCTATCGACATCCAATCAACGTGATTTTTTATAGGGATAAAATACTTGACGAGCTCTACACAACAGTTTAGATTATCGAAATAGGATCCTTGATAGATTCCACAAGTCTAATAACACTATCCAATCTACAAAATAGAATGGAGACAAGTCTCACCCATTAATAATAACACTACAGACGTCATAGAATCCAAAAGGATCCAAACTGTTTTTAGTTGGATATTTTAACCGGATGTTCCCGTCCAACCCATTTTAGGCTTATTATGAGTCTGTCTCGATAATTCATGGAGTAGTTCATTTATGTAAAAAATACATAAATCAAATATTAATGGTCACTTGATTAGATTATAATTATATTTAGTGTTGAAACAAATTTGATCCAATCAAGTAACTATCAATATTCGATCAATGTAATTTTTTATAGAGATAAAATACTCAACGAGTCGTCCACATTAAACGGTTCGAATTATTGATGTAAGCTTTATAGTGAGCCCACAAATATCCAAAAATATGCTCCAATTTGATTTCGGGCTAGAGATGCCAATCTAAAACTCTCTATGCTCCTTGCTCGTAATCATTTATTGTTTCTCAAGTGTCGATTATCAAAACTTAATAGGTTAGTTTTTTTAAAAAAATTGAGTTGTATTTTGAAATATAAGTTATTGAAAAGAATTTTAAAAATTAAAAATTTGTTTGGTTATAAGTTTTGAAAATTAATTTTGGATGTTTTGTAATTTTTTTTTTTTAAATGTTTGAGAGCTCCTCCGTTTGGGAAGTGGGTTAGCTTTTTGGCTTTTTGGCTTTTTTGACTTTTTTGTGAGAGAAGAGTGTAATGATTATGGGGCTGGACGTGATGTTTTGTCTGTTATGGCTCATGAGCCTATTCTGTCTTTTGTGGCTCATTGAGGCAAAAAAACCCAATGAGCCCTTGCCAAACCAACCCTACCCTAAAGGAGCTCTAGGGGGTGGATCTCATCCATTAATGTAATGTTTTGACTTTTTTTTCTTCCCTGTCATATCATTAGAACTCAATTATAGTTTCAAAATTAAAGAGATGTGTCATTGCTCTTTTTTTTTTTATATATAATTGAATAGATAGATGTAAGAAAAAAATTGATTAATTGATATATATATATATATATATAATATGAAAGAATGAGAGAGGAGAGAGAAGAAAGGAGAAATAAAATGTGATTGATTGATTTATTAATAAAAAAATATATAAGAGAGAGAGAGAGAGAGAGTGTGTGTGTGTCACGACCCGCTCCCCGTACCCAAGGGTTAAGCATCGTGATGGCCAGTAACTGAGATTACCTCCGGCCAACCTTGAACAAATTAATAAACGCAAGCGGAAATAATATTTAAGTGAGGGTACCAAAATAATCATTAGAACTTCTATTTTTATAACAAAATTTATTGACTAAAAAGGCCAATATTTACATATAAACATATTCATAAAAGTGCTGTGTGTATCTATTCCGCAGCCCCGCATCTAAGACTTCTCAAAAGCTATTTCTAAATTGCATTATTTCTTAAAAATTGGTAAACAGCTGTAAGCACATGGCAGAGTGAGAAATATTATACCAAGAGTATAAGTGATACAAAATAACCATGGATAGTTATGTAACTAAAATATTTAAGATAACTTAGTCTGAACAAATAATCATTTAAGTAACAAAACTGATATTATGTAAATAAATAATCATAACCACAGTACCGAACAAAACAGAACAGAGGTCACAGGAGTGACAGTCAAAACAGAGATACGGATTCAAGAGGTGACTCGTACAGATTATAGAGGTGGCTCCCACAATAGTGTAGCACTTATCTCCACACAGCACTTTGCTCCACACCAGAGATCAGAGTATCAGTGGATTGATGATAGACAGAGGACCACAAGGTGACAAAACAGATGCCGATGGTTATTTATGTCCCCCAAGGCGTGGGACTCCCTGGTGATACTTACAAAATATAATTGTTTATAAGGTTATAGTCAAATACTCTTTAAAATATAAACAAACATATTCATGGGTTTCACTTTAAACAAATAGAATTCAGAAATTAATCCACGTAACTGAAATATTAATATAATTAATAATAATTTATAAAACATAACTTGTATAAAACAAATATGGTAAGTCAAAACATATGTAAAATATATTATGATAACTCAATATATAATATAACTCACCTTAACTTTAATACCTCACTTTTTTTTCTACTATCAAAGACCCTTTCGACTTCTATTATTTTTTCTTCCTTCATTTCCTTTCTTTTTTCCTTTCTTTCTCTTTTCTTTTTCCTTCCCCAGATTGAGCAACTTCTCCCTATTTATAGGGAGGTGAGACCACTCATCAGCCAACACGTGGCCAATTCAAATCCTCCACAGATTGTTTCTAATTCGCTCGTACATTTATAGTTATCTTAAGAAATAATTAGGATAATTACACTTTAGCCCAGATTCTTAATATAATTATATAAACAAATTAATCTTTAATTAAATTATACTTTATCGTATGAATAATCCTTTATAGCTCAAAATTACCTTGCCCTGAATGGCTCGACAGCTCGTTTTGGGCTTTTTTTTTCTTTTTCTTTTTTCTCCTCCTCCTTTTATGTCTGAAGCTGAAGCAGAGAGAGCAGAGAAATGAGAGAAGAAGGTGAAGAGGAAGAGAAAGAGAAAGAGAGAGAGAAGAGGGTCGATTGCCGTCGATCGACGTCGTCGCTGCCGACCGTCGCTAGCGCCCCGATCTCCGATTCTTCTCTTATTTTTTTTTTTTTTTTTTTTTCTTCTCCGATCTGAAGATGATGATGTTGATCTGGAGATGATGATCTGAAGAAGATGATGATGTTGATCTGGAGATGATAAGTATATTTTTTTTTTTTAGTTGTTCTGGATCTGAAAAAAAATAAATAAATAAAAAATTGTTGATGATGATGATGATGTTGATGTTGTTTTCTGTATATATATATATATATATATAATATGTATATTTTTTAGTTGTTCTGGATGTGAAAAAAAAATAAAAAAATAAAAAATTGTTGATGATTATGTTGATGAAGATGTTGTTGATGTTGATGAAACCCAGCTCCTTCTTCTTCTTCTTCTTCAACTTCAGAAAATGGCGAAAAAAAAAAAACACCAAAACAACGTCGTTTGGTGTTGGGCTATTCAAACCACGCCTTTTTCTAGCTACCAATCAGAGTTGTTATCGTATACTCACAGAAAATTAATTATTTATTTTACTACCACACCCACTATTATTATTATTATTATTATTATTATTATTTACTATATTTTAATTTAGCCCAACTAGTATTATAATTCCATATTTCTATTAATTTGGCCCAAATAATAATCCATATTTAAATTACACTTTATCTCATACACCCGCAACATTTAATATTTTATTTTACTCTTACGGGATATTTAATTAAACATTTAGGGTTTTTCTTATTTATAATTAAATAATACTAATATAAAATTTGAAGGACAACTTAAATTTTCGAATTGTTACAGAGAGAGAAATAATTTTGAAAAGAGTTTTACATATTTTTTAATTTTTTTGATCAAAATATTAATTTAAAACTTAAACCAAACGGTACCACTAATTCTTTGCAGCACGTTTACAATATTGAAGATAAATTAGTGTGTTTGGTTTTAGTTTTTTAAATTTAATTTTCTAAAAATTGAGTTTTTTTTTTTTTTTTGTATTTTTTTGATTTTAGTGAATATTTTTAAAATTTTAAGTAATTTTTTTACTTTTTTAGATGCACCTTACTTAGATATATTTAAATAGTAAAATATTTATGAAAAAATATTTTTAAAAATTAATAAATAGATAAAAATACGAAAAATATACTGAATTTTTTTTTTTGGTTATATAGTGTAGTTCTTTAAAGATTTTTTTCATAAAATATTATACCTTTTAAGTGTATTTATATTAAGCGTATTTAAAAATAAAAAAATATGTTTAAAATCTTTAAAAAAATTATTTAAAATATGAAAAATAAAAAAATAAAATTTTTTAAAAATTATTTTCTGAAAATCAAAACCAACCAAGACGAATGTTTCTCCTACCTAGCAGCTGGTTTGTCGAAGAAAACCCATTGGAAACAAACCAAGTAACATACACCAAAATGTCAATTGAACCATATCACTCCCAAAAGATCAAAAATAAACTAATAATTATTTTTTTCCATGGACAGAAAAACCCAACATCACTTGCAACAGGGCAGTCTCTTACCAGACAAACATGATACTTGTCTAAAAGGTAAATTATAAATACACCCTTAAATTTACTTAAAATATAAAGGGGTACTTACCAATTAGTCCTATTCACTAGACTTATTTACCTACAGGTCCTAACTAATAAATTTAACACTATAAAAATAAGAGAGTGATAAATTTATCACTAAAAAATTATTCATAAAAAAAGAGACTGATAAATTTATCACTATAAAATTATTCATAAAAAAAAAGATTGATAAAATTTGTCTTTATCACTTAATAAATTATATCAAATAGGACTTAATGGGTAATAAGTCTCAAAGTAGGACCTATTGGGTAATAAGTCTCCCAAGTAGGACCTATTGGTAGTTTACCCAAATATAAATTATCGTATGTGATTTAAAAAATTATGGTAACATTTGATAGAATTTTCTGAATATAATTTGAGAATAGGAATTGTAGTTTGAGTTTGTGAGTTTTAAAATAATGATTTGAGTGTAGAAAATTTGTTTGGTGAAAGAGTTTTGAATTGAGTGAAAAAATTTTGATGTGACATATGATATCTGATACAAAAACTTACAACTCATAACCAAACATGCAACTCAAAAATTTATTAAACGCTCATAAAAAAAATTTAAAAATTCCAAAAATATTGTTTTATTAATAAAAAAACAAAACAAAAACAAGTGCCAATTGTAGCCAAAAAAAAAAAAATCTCACTGTTTTGGTCAACCGGCCAGACGTTCAGGGGAACGACCGATAGGCAAAATTTCAAAATTTAAAAGCCCACCTGAAACAAGTTTTCAAAAGGAGGGGTGGAATTAATTTTTCAAAACTCAAACCAAATATCATACTAAAATGTAGGGATAAAACTATGATTCCAAAACCTTTCCAAGCATAGTCTATAAATACTTCACTGTTAGTATTTTTTATTTAATAGAATTAACTAAAAAAATAAAATTCATAATTGTTCTCTTATACAATAATAAAATTACTTAAATTATTAATTGAAACATATTTCTAATATCATTAAAAATTGTTAATTGACTTGATGATTTATTAATAGAAAGGGCGATTTGTTATGAAATTAAAAATCTCAGTGGGTGAAATGTAATTTTCAAAACCACAAGAGACAATTCGTATTTTAATTAAATTTCAGGTGTATTTGTAATTTATCATTGTCTAAAAGGGGCTTTTTTTTTTTTTTTTTTGGCCCTCATAATTCTCATTATCAATTACAATGCACTTACAACCACAACCTGAAAACAAAGAGGAGACTGTCTTGGGGACTTAAGAAAATAATATGGAAATCAAATTCCAAAAGAACCATAAAACAAATACTTTAGAAGGCAAATCAAATTTGTTGTTGTAATTGCTATTGTGTATTAGATTGGGAAAAAAGAACGGGGTGTATCTGCATTTCATTAAACAATTTGTATAATGTAATCATCATTTCATCTGCATTTTGTGTTTCAATCAGATGTAAATTTGACTACTTTTCCCAAAAGATAAATAATGCTCTTTCCGAATGTATATGCCCATTCCAATGACATTCTACAAGAATAAAAAATGGCTTCCCTGCAAACAGTACTCATCACCTAGTTACCAAGGATAGTATTACTTCCTTCATCGATTTCAACCACAAAGAGACGTTCTGGATCTGACCCGTTTGGTCCCTCAGAGTATAGTGTAGGGAGATAAGCCTTGTATGCAGGCAAATACCGAGAAACAAAGTCCATAACCTGAAATAACCCCATTATCAAACCTTCAAATTCAAAGTTTCTTTGAATCATTGAAATATGACGTTCAATAAGAGTTAAAATAGTCCCACCTCCTCATCAGACATCCCGGGCTTTCCATCTGCCCTCATAGCGATCTCTGCCTGCAAATTCCCCACATGACTAGTTACACACAAGTATTGCACGGGATAATAATTTTTTGATCTGCAAAAGCATATTAACACAATGGCCAACCTGCAATCGCCACTGGTAGACACAACTAGGGTCTTTAATCTTGATAATTATCCACGCTTTTATGAACTTGTCCCAAGCGTCATAATAAGCTTCTAGGTTTTTGTTCACTATCTCCAGCTGTAAAAATAAGCTTCAAGTTGAGTTAAAATGGCCCCCTTCAGAGTAACATAAGAGACAATCTGTAACAAACAGAAACTAGATGTGCCTCTAGATATAGATTTTGAGAACTCAGACCTGTGGATCGACAGCTTTGACAGCTTTAACTGGAAGAGGTCTAAAGCCCAGCATCCAACCCTCAAACAGAACAACCTAAATGACAGCCAAAAGAATAATAATGGTGAGGACAACCAGAATTTAGAGCTTTTTCCCGCAGAAAGAGTAGGCTAGGAATGTAACCTGAGCCCACAAGCCAACCACACCGACCCAACAATCAAATGTTAATTGGACCCCTAGGCCAATTGGTCCATGTCCAATATATAAAAAATAATAATCAATATTTTATTTTAATTCATTAAAATGATAATATATTTATTGAGTTGCTGCGCATGGAAGATGATGTGTGAGCCATAATTTTCAACACATTCAAATTTTAACACCTAGGGTCTGCTTGAATGGATGTGGAGTAGAAAAGCATGGATTTGACATTAATAATTCAAGGAGAACAACTCAAATTTAGATTTAATAGTTTTACCTATGAATTTCAAGATTGAATTAAATAGTTTTATAATGATGGATTTGAAATAATTATATAAAAGTAGTTATTTGAAATCTCATGCTAAGAATTCTCTTCTAGCCACAAGGATCCTACTAAAATACATCTCTTCTATCTGAACTTATCTTCTTCTATAACTTTTCTGTTCACCAACAATAGCTAACTTTCCAATATTTTTAACCTCAAATCCCTTGATTTAAAATCCACATCCATCCAAACAGACCCCTATTGCTATTGCATGCTATAAGTTGAAGATCCTCCTTACCGTTAGAGGCCCTTCAACTTCTGGCCATGTTGAAGGATCAGCTCTGTCACCCCTTCCACTGTTTGCAGACTGCATAACAGAACAATTATGATAAGCACCTTAAACTGAAAGGACGAAAGTTGAAAACAAGCATGTGCAGTGATGCTGGGAGCTTTACTTTATCATATCGGGGTAGCTTCATCTTCATACCTGACAAGTACAGACAAATAATTCATTTCCCACTACACATGGTAACCTATCAAAAAACAAAATAAGAACACAATGCAAAGAAAAACAAATGAAGGAAAACCACCAACCTTCTTTAGTCAGTTTGCTTAAAGCAGTCAGTGTTTCAACAGACAATGAAAGATCATGGCTTCCCGCATTTCCACGAAACTGCAGGTGAGCAAATAATCTCCATTACCCAGTTATTAATGAGGGCTACCTAATCTCTCAAGTTAAGAGATTTTAGAATGAAAAGTGTTAATTGCTACCTCTAGAAGTCCATTTTTTGGATTGTTTTCTCTTAGCTTAGCCTATAATCAAAGTGAAATTACATCAGAAAATGCAAAAACAAAGAAGGGAAGCAAGGGCCAGAGATTCCATTGAATACGTTTTACCTGATCCGCTGCAGTCAAGTAGAAATCATCAATGGATATAGTAGCAGACTTCCTGAGATTTAACACGAATCAATAGTAACAAATTTCTTTATTTTGTTATTATTTCATTCGTACTATTGACAAGATTGCATCTACACAGAAAATATGATCATTTCTGCAATCTACCTCCCAGTGATTTGGAAAAGATAATCTAGAGCAAAGACAAGTGTAGTCTTTCCACAACCTTGCAGAGCACTAAAACCAATCTGCATCACAAAAAGATGCCAGAATAGCAGTTCACACATTTTCCTATCTTTTATAATTTTCTCTAGCTTTCCAACAAAAATAAATAAAAATAGAATTGAATAGCTACGCATGTCTGGGGAAAAAATAAAATCCAAACATCTTATTTATACCACTAAAGGAGTGACGTCTTCTCCATCTTTAAATGTGGAACTGTGAAGAGAAATCTGTTGTTCGCACCATAAGAAGACTGGTATATAGTAGTGATAAAGCCTAGCTTTCTGAGGTATTGTCAAGTAGAGTTCATTGAGTTGAAACAATCTGCAAAGATGCAATCCATACTCTAACCACTTGTTAATGGACTCAGCCACCATCTCCGTGGTCAGACCCAACTTGTTTAAAAGGGGACCGGAACATATAAATTCAAAAAGGTCCTCTACAGATGAAACTGCGGCAGGTTTGGTGGGAAACACGGAATGCAATGGGCATTGCCTCCTTCCATTGTCGGCAATAGTGTCGGGGCATTTGGAGTTGTCTTGTATCCATGAACATCCAAGGCCTGCTAGAATAATTTGGAAGTACATTTAAATAAATTTTACTTCATTAGCATTTGATAAAAGAACTCTACAGCTAGAATGTGTCTATGAAAGAACAGGTACAAACAAAATCAATATCAGTTTTCTATAAATGAAAAAATTCAAAAAAATTCCAACATAATAGGCAAAATGAAATGGCCACCCTGTTTCTAACTTGGTTAGTGTTATTTACATATTCTGTGGCACACATTTGTCACAATATGCATTCTATAAGTATGTCAAATATACATTTTATTACAACACTTAAACTCTACATTATGTATCATGGTTTGATACAAATATTTATAAATATTTCAAACACACATTAATGTGTACCAATTGGGCGTTGTTGTTGTTTTTTTTTTTTTTTAATTCCTTAATTACCACTTACAATTGCATGAATGTGACTGGTTGAATTCCACTAATAATACCCATGTTGGATTTGATTGCCAAGAGGATAGAATCTGTCCTGTTCCATTCTTTCTCTTTATTTATTTATTTATTTATTTTCTCTTGAATCGTAGATAAAAGAAACAGCTTTGAAAAAGTAATTGCCAAGTGACATTAAAATTATATGCCTGAAAATGCTGCAAATTCCACAAATACTTTGTAAAAAAAGAGGCATGATCCCATACAATGATAATATAAAAGCAATTATGAAAAGCTCAATTCAATGAATCGCTACAACCACAACTGAAAATCCCTTAAAACTAAGGTGGTAATTTATACATGAATTATATTTTCTTGCTAAGACATTATTTATACATGTTAAGAACGAACGCACAAAATTACCCACCCAAAAAAAGAGAAAAAAAATCACAATTTGCAGATTTCAACATTTTCATCTCTGCTTTTAACCACCTTTTTTTTTTTTTTCTTTTTTTTTTAAGTACAAAACAGCTTAAACAATAATTTTTTTAAGTTGAGTTGTGGACAATTGCCCTCATTGCCTTGTGCTGAAGCAACTTAAGAACATAAATTTACAGGAAATTTGTACTGTACTAATCGCTGAACATGTTACAGTCCTTCATTTGGTTACCAAGAAAGTTGAGGAAAATAAAATTTTAGAGAATATATAAATTTACTCTCTTTCTATTATGAGAAATGGAAAGTATTTCCTCAGAAGCACCAAATAACTGTGTAAAGCTCAGCTAAGAAAACTGTTAAATCTTTTGCCTAAAGTTTTCTCTCCGGCCAAACAGAGCAAGAAATTCAAATACCCAAAAGAAACATCTAAATCTTAGATTTGATTGATAATTTTAACCCCTCTCTCTGAAATGAAAACTAATTAATATTCCCAAATTTCACAATTGAAAAAAGGGAGTTACGGGTGGGTTAGTAGGTACGTCCTGCAAAAATTAATGGCATTTTTTTATTAAACATATATTAAAAAATGTCATTCAATTAAATGATTTAAATTATCAAAATGAGTCGGGATTAGAGCCGAAAATGGTCCAACAATACCCTCCAGTACAATGATGGACCGAAGAGGAGCCAACTCCTAAAAAAAATCATGGGTAAAGAAATTAACAGAAAATTATAATGTGATAATTCAGTAACAAGAATAACAGAATATATTTTGTGAAATAGTAAATTTGCACATGAATGAGAGTGGAATTAAATATATTTTGAGGCAGTGAGAGAGAGAGAGAGGGGACAAGTTTTACCTGATTTTGGGGATTGGGGAAGCATTGGAGAAGCGAAGTTTGATTTGGTTGTTGGTAGTAGAGGTGCTTTAATGCCGCAGCTGGAAATGGAAGTCGAAAGATCAGCAAATTGCTTGACAAGCATGGACATCAATCAATATTGTCGAGGACAACCAATCTTCACTGAAATTCTTTAACCAATGCTTTTCCACATATGGATTGCCAAATATGTGTTGGTGTTTGCTACTCTTCTTGTCTCACTTGACGTGAGTTACAAAGGTATAAACCAATATACTATAACCTTGATGTGCACACCAAAAAAACAAAAAAAACAAAAAAACAAACAACAAGAAGAGAAAAAGGAGGTTAATTGCTTAAGAAGCATTATAAATGACAGAATAATGCCTTGATGTACATTGAATTTTAAGTGTATACAAATTTAATGCAAATCACACAATGTGTTTAGCAATAGAATACATTACCAATAATCCTTGCAAGAACAAGAACCATCTTTAAAACAATGGAACCTGTTTCGGTCACGCACTATTATCTCTCGGTCAACAATGCCAGATATTAGTTTCAAAGCAGCATGACAATCTTCACAAACACGAAGGTTCTTCATAATCCTGATTGGTGTTCTGGTTGGTGTCTTCATGAGCCCAAAAACCAGAGCTAACTTCTCGCTATGGTGATTCAGGACTTTCTCCTTCTCATTCTCTTCCATGTCAAGCAGAACCACTGAAGTGTTTGGTTCATAACCTTTTAGCCTCATTTCTTGCAACAGCTTTTCCCACCTTTGAAATATCTCCTCGGCTTGAGGATGGGTCTCATCTCCGGCCACAAACTCATGGACCACACCATCTATAGTGATTGAACTTGACCCAGGCGTCTTCTTCACCCCTTGATCTCTCATCAACTTCCTCACTCTTGATACGTCTTCCCACCGCTTTGCTTCTGCGTAGATGTTGGACAAAACTACATAGTATCCATCATTCAACGGGTCCAATTCAAGAAGGTTTTTAATTGCCTCCTCAGCCAATTCAATGTGCTTGTGGACTCTGCATCCACCAAGAAGAGCTCCCCACACCACCCCATTCGGTTTGATAGGCATATTAATGATGAAGTCATGGGCCTCTTGAAGAAGCCCCGCTCGACTTAAAAGATCAACCATGCAACCATAGTGTTCGATTTGGGGAATTATTCTATAATCATTAGTCATCTTGGCAAAAAAACTACGCCCCTCATCTATCAATCCCATGTGGTTACAAGCATGTAACAGACCGATAAAGGTGACCCCATTTGGCTTGATGCCTATTCGGGTCATCCTAGCAAATAGTTTTAGTGCTTCCTCTGCTTGTCCATGCATTGCGAGCCCTTGGATCATTGCCGACCATGACACAATTGTCCGTTCTTCCATGTCATCAAATACTCTACGCGCAGCTTCCAAGCATCCACATTTGATGTACATATCAATCAGAGTGTTACAAACATGAGTGTTTCTTCCAAACCCACTTTGGTTCGAGTAGTCGTGAATCCTCCTGCCAAGGTCCAGTGCACCCAAATCAGCACAGGCTGCAAGAACAGCCACCACAGTCACTTCATTCGGCCTCAAACCAGCCTCTTCCATTTGCGTAAAAAGACCAATCGCATCCTTCGGCTTCCCACACTGGACAAAACCCGCAATCATGGCAGTCCACGACCTCACACTTCTCTCCGGCATTTGCGAAAACAACCCGAAAGCCCCATCAACATCCTCCTGCTTTACCAATCGGGTTATCATTATATTCCAAGTCACAACATCTCTCTGCGGCATTTTCTCAAACAGAAACCGAGCAATGTCCATCTCACCACAACTAGCATACAAATGAACAATCGAGTTCTTTAAAAACAAATTCGACTGAAACCCAAGTTTCTCAATAACCCCATGAACAATCCTACCATTCAAAACGTCCAACAATTGCGTGCATGCCTTGAGAACAAAACAACACGTGAAAGAGTCAGGACATACATTAAACTCTCTCAATCGATAGAACAAAGTAATTGCATCAACCGGAGATTCACTTTCCGCAAAGGCTTTCAAACAAGAATTCCACACAACAATCTGGGGCTTCTCTGCTCGATCAAAGATTTGTTGTGCGTAAGCAAAACTAGGAGTGAAGGCGCAAACTGAGCCGACTCGAGAGAAGGGGAGGACTGAAAGGGGAGTGTTGGTTTTGACGATGTGGGTGTGCACTTGTTTGAGCTCGGATGGTGAGTTGAAGCTGTAGAGGAGGTTTGAGAAGGTTTCTGAAGTGGGTGGTTGATGGATTCTTGAGGGGTGGATTTGGTTGGGGTGGGAAGTGGAGTGAAGGTGGAGTGAGAATACAAGAGAGGGTAGAGAGTGAACCATTACGGTTGGCCAGACCTGCTTGGACTGACTGAGATTTGAATTCACAAAAGGGTTAGCAAATTCTTTAACAGTTGGAATTGAATAGAGTGGTGTGAGCTGCTGAGACTGTACAGTGATCCAAGTATTGTCTTCCATATGGTTTCCCTCTCAATTCTACCATTTATAAGGCAAGACGAAGATCACTTTTGGAAGCGACCAGTTTCACAATATTGTTCACTTAAATAAATTTGATTTTCATTAGTCAACAAAAGAAATATTTTTAAAATTAAAAAAAAAAAAAAAAAACCTTAAAATTTGACACTTGTAACTGTCAAAAGTCCACCATTCTCAAAAGTTTTGTTATCATGTTTTTAACACTCAATAAAAATCTTGAAGCAAAAAAATTATTCCTCAAGCTTGTATCCGAAATCCCTGTTTATCTTTTTATACACCTATATGCATTTTGAGCTGCATTATGTAACTAATATCAAAACATAAAAATTTTGATGCACAACCATAGAGTTGAGAATTCAATTGGATATAAGGCCTACTCCACCATACTTGATAATCAAATCTCTAAGGCTGTATTTGATTAGGACATTTGAAAATGGATTTGAAAACCAACACAGCCCAAGGAGAACCCAACTATCTTAGGTTGTAGTCCTTTTTGCAGTTGGAAAAACAAACAGTGTATCAGAAGAAAGAGATCCACACGTATTTTAAATAAAACTAGAAATGACTAAATGGGCTATCTTACAAGAGTTAACAGCAATGATAGAGAGCTCTAATAATGTGACAGCTCAAAAAAAAAACAAAAACAAAATAAAGATACACACATCACATCATAAATGGAACCCACTTATTTAGAGCTCCCTTAAAGCTCAATAATTAGAGCTCTGAAACATATTTCCAAGAGTTAAATTCTTCATAGTTCTCGTTACCAAAAAGTAAAAGGAAAGGAAATTCACATGCCTTCAATAGTTTCACAAACAACTCATATAGCCTGAGAAATAACCTCATACACCTGCATACAACTATCTGGTGGTGGTCAAGTACAATTACTTGCTACAAAGAAAGAAAGACATCACTGCCACACCCATGTACTATCAAACATTTCAAAAGCTGGACTTTGTTTGGCAAAATGACAGAGAGAGAGAGAGAGAGAGAGATCTTTCATTCCACAACAAAAACCGGAAACCTTCAACTAACGTGTTCCTTTAAATAGAAAATTAAGTTTAATACCGAAGAATCTTTAGAATCTAAGAGGAGATAATGAATATTCAGCTCATACATCACCAAGATCTTCCACAATCATAAACTCTCAACCTCCCACATCTTACTTTGTTTGTGGGTCGTTCGTCATACAAAATTCAAGCCATAAACAGCTGAGTAAGAACAATTAGTAACACCAATGCTAGCCAACTTTTGCCAAATGCTCATGAACTGAAGAGTTCGGGGTTCAGCCAGTCCCTGCAAAGAGGAGCAAATTGCAATATGTTTACGTCAAATTCAATAAAATGCAGCACTGCAAGCACAATGGTATGTGGAATTTGACACATGCTCTTACTTGCTAATGTCATCGAGATGGTCATCAAAATCAACAATATCCTGCCATTTCTGATTTGAAATATAGTCCAACAGTACTATATTTGCTGCTGGCTCCTTCATGGTTAATCGGCTGCTTCCATCTCCAATTAGCTTCCAACTCTTGGATGAATCTCTTGTGTAAAGCTGAATAAGAGGGAATTATAGTAGTAGATGAGGGGGGTTCACTGTTACAATTTTTATTTCAGGTCGGTAAAGTGATAGAAGACAATAGTTTGATGGGGGAAAGTGTAATTTGCCCAAATATATAACAAGCCTGATTTAGAGAACAGCAATGGTAGCAACACTTTAGGTTTTCAAAGTCGACATAGGATGATTAGATGAGTCAAATTCAGCAAAACTGGTCTGCCACATGCGATGCAGACCAATGTGCAACAAGGACAACTGAGATTGCAATGCAAAAATTGTGTTCATATATTTAAAATATAACAAAATAATGAAAAAGAATTCACAACATGAACTTAAAATAATAGTTTCACAAGGGTAAATTGAGCCGATACTACTCAAACAACCAAGAAATTCATGTTACTGCATCTGCGTGAAAAAGGGAGCCACAGTTGAGAAATTTCTCTTTAGGGGTTCTATCCAGTATTAGGATGAAAGTCAAAGTACTAATCAGCTTGTTTGATTCTGATTTTCAAAAAATAGTTTTCAGAAAATTCTACTTTTTTATTTTCCGTATTTTAATATTTTCAATGAATTTTTTTAATATTTTAAGGAAATTTTTTTTAAATTTGTAGGCACACCTAACATAAATACACTTAAAAAGTATAATATTTATGAAAAAAATATTTAAAAAATACACTAAATACGAAAAAATACAAAAATACAAAAAAAAAAAGCCAAAATTCAGTACATTTTTCGTATTTTTGTGTATTTATTAATTTTTTAAAATATTTTACTATTTAGATACATTTAAGTAAGGTGCATCTAAAAAAATAAAAATAAAAATTGCTTAAAATTTTTAAAATATTTATTAAAAACAAAAAACAAAAAACATAATTTTCAGAAAACTGAAACCAAACACACTGAATAATACCAAAAACACAACCTGACAGGATAAGGCCATTTATGCACCCCCGGCATTTCAGCTAGTTAGTCATTTTCTAGACATTAAAATTTAATTAAATAATTTTGTTAACCAAGACAAGACACGTAACCTCACAAAAACATCTGTAAGTCTGAATATGAATACCATCTAGTCCTAAAGGCTTGCCAAACTTCATTTTCATTAATGCATTTTACCTCAAACTTACTTATTCTACCATAAAACTTGTATCATCTTGTTCCAACAACAAATATAATGTATTCATAGAAGTGACAGATAATCTAATTCAAGCCAGCCTAAGTGCAACCTATTAAGATGATATCAAATATGAGCACAATATTTATTTTTGCATAATATTTCTCATTAAGGATAAATTGGCAACCTCAGCTAGGATCAACTCTCAGGTTAGTGCACAGCATTGCTTAAACCAAAAAGAAAAAAAGAAGAAGAAGACCAAATTTGAAGACTTATAAAATTTTGAATTAATAAAGAAAAATAATCCGGGGATATATCTCCTAGAAACTCGTTCCTCTAGAGAAATGAATTTTGAATCAATCTATAAAAGTGCCAGTTTATTATGATGTCTAAATATTTAACTTATTTTCAATAATACCATACTCACCACATAACTCCGCCGGGGTTGTTAACAACTCCACCGGTCCCAAGCCCAAGTAAAGGAGGAGTGTTGTGCTATGAAGCATGGACACGCCAAAATGGAAGCCGTGGCGGTGTCGGATACGGGGACACGCCAGGGACACGGGGACACGCCGGGGACACATACGGGACACGGCATCTGGCGTGTCCCCTTAATTTAATTAATTTTTTTGCGAGGGACACGGCAGAGACACGGCAGAGACACGCGTGTCCAAATCTGGACACGCCATGGGACACGGGAGAAGAGTAAATGAAAGAGAAAATGAGTACAAACCTGGTCAGCGACTTCTCAGCCTTCATTCTCGAGCCAATCGACCTCCATCCAGTCCATTTCGACGATCCAGTCCACTTCAACTCAGAGCTTTCTCTCTCGCCTTCGGCTTCGCATTTGCAGAGCTCTCTTTCTCTTGCCTTCTCTCTCTCTCCCTCCCTTGCGATCGCGATCGCGATCGCTTTTGTCTCCCTCTCTCTCGCTGATCGCGATTGCGCAATCGCTGGTCTCCTCTCTCTCGCTGATCGCGATCGGTGGTCTCCCTCTCTCTCGCTTTTGCTTCTGTCTCCCTCTGTCTCACCCGTCTTTATCCATATAGGAGTATAATATATGTAACTATTATTATATTATAATAACTATTATTATTATTATATATTATAACTAATAACTATTATAATTATATATTATATAATAGTTATTATATAACATAAATATACTTATAAGATAATATATAATACATATTATAAAATAATATATACTTATTAATAAATAAATACATATGTAAAATAAAATAAAAAAATTAATTAGAACACATTATTTAAAAAATATAATAAATAAATAAAATAATTAATGTGCATTAAAATAAAAATATTTATAAAAAAATTAAAAAATTTGCCGTGTCCGTGTCCGTGTCCGTATGCGTGTCCGTGTCCGTGCTTCATAGGTGTTGTGTGTTAGGTAGCCAACAGCCAACACGTAAAAAAAGCCACTCGGATCCCTTATGACAATAAATTTTACTTTGAATCGTTTAAATGCTAGGTCATTCCCCTCAAGTGATGCGTTACGCCTGCCTCCGGGTGTTTCGAAAAGTGAGCAAGGGGCACCGTATCGACGCTTGAGTGCGGTGAAAAATGGGCAAAGGTTCCCGCATTTGTCTGGACAAGCACGGGTAAAGAAGCTAGTCCAAGACTATAGGTTTAGAGTAGTCACTTGGAATATAGGAACCTTAACTAGTAAAACGATGGAATTGGTAGATGTTATGATTAGGAAGAGAGTTAATATAGCTTGCGTCCAAGAAACTAAGTGGACGAGTGAGAAAGCTAGGGAAAATACCGGTTTTAAACTGTATTAGTAATAATTGCCAAGAATCTTATTAGTTAAACTAGTGGAGAATGTAGGAATCATAATTGGGGTAGGAATCATAATTGTCAAGAATCTTGTGGAGAATGTAGTGGCAGTCATCAGGAAAGGGGATAGGATTATATTAGTTAAACTAGTTATTGGAGGGAATATAGTGAACGTTATTAGTGCATACGCCCCTCAAGTAGGATTAGATGATCAGACTAAAAGGGATTTTTGGAAGCAAATGGATGAGATTTTACAGGAGATACCTGTCACGACCCAAACCCGCCCCTATAGGTTTGGCGACGTAACCGGCCAGTAATCCGTGGATTACCTACGGCCTCCAAACAGAACAACAAATATTAAGGGGCTGCGGAAGCAATAATGTAACATAATCAAGGTCCAAAGAGCTGTGATGACATACATGGGACAGAAAATTCAAAAACTTATTTATATACATAGCATGCTAGTCAATGTGCACCAATATTTACAAAATATTTACATAAGTATGCCCCAGGGTTCGACATTACAAAACATGATCATCAACTAGCATGATGCACAAAACTGCCCGAACGTCAGGCTTCACGCGGTACCTCCTCGGGAGGCGCAACAGGTGGCTTGACCAAAACAAAACGAAACAGAGGGCCATCAACTCTGGCCAGGGTCTTGTGCCGGCTCACCTACATATATATAGTAAACTATGAGCGAAAGCCCGGTGAATAATAAGCAGAGTAAAGGGTTTAATGAATGATGTCCATCACAGAGTTAGAAACCAGAGTTTATATTCGAAACATGATCTTAACAGAAACAGAATCTTATGCATATTCCAGATTGTAAATCAGAAACAGATTCAAATACATGCTCATATTCATAGTCACATCCATATTCAAATTTCGCATAAGATCATATGTGGTACACCCATTAGCTAATAGATCCATCGGCCACGGTATTGTTACCCCCGGGCAAGGGCCATCGGCCACGGTATTATTACCCCCGGACAAGGGCCATCGGTCACGGTATTGTTACCCCCGGACAAGGGCCATCGGTCACGGTATTGTTACCCCCGGACAAGGGCCATCGGTCACGGTATTGTTACCCCCGGACAAGGGCCATCGGGACTAAGGGTGCCACAACTACTTTTCAGAACAATTGGACATTCATTCATTCATTTTCAACATATCATAGCTTTTCGTGAACCAAATCATTTCATATCATAGTATACTGAAAATACATAACATTGAACATAACTTTACAAAGTTATTACTCACAGTGGGCGTTGAAACTGATAGGTGAAGCCAAACGATCAAACCAACTACGGCACACGACCTACATAGTCACATAATGGGTACACACTTGAAATACGCATTTCTAATTGTACAAAACTCACATCCATGATTCTAAGTGTGTATCTAACCCCTTACCCTTAGTATGGAGTCTTAATCATGGCCTAGGAATGCCTAGGATGGAATGTGGATGCAAAAATGCCTTAGAAAACATTTTACCAAAGTTGCTGAAAACAGGGGTCTCGCTCGAGCGAGCCTTCCTTCGCTCGAGCGAGCTCCCAAAATCAAAGGGTTCGCTCGAGCGAGGAGTCCTTCGCTCGAGCGATCTGATGAACTGAAAAAGTACTGGTTGTTGATTTTTTCCGCGCGATGCTCGCTCGATGCTCGCTCGAGCGAGCTTCCAAAATCAAAGGCTTCGCTCGAGCGAGAACTCCTTCGCTCGAGCGATCTGATGAAAATGCAAAAGTACTGGATGCTGCAATTCTACGCGCGATGGTCGCTCGATTCTCGCTCGAGCGAGATTGCAAAATAAAAGGGCTCGCTCGAGCGAGGAATCCTTCGCTCGAGCGAGGAAGCAAAATCTGGAATTTCCAGATTTGTCTTCCAAGTTCGAACCAAGCATTCAACAACCTAAAACTCAACCTCTTGGGCCCAAAATCTGGAAAAACACTTTAAACACAATATATAACAAGTTTCAAAAGCCAATTTGCACATGCAAGGGCCAAGAGTGAGTCAATTAAAGTCATTTTTCAAACCCATTTCAAGAACAATTTGAAAACATGAAATGTATGAACTTTAAACCAAACTCAAGCTTCAATTCTTGCTCTAAAGAGCTCAATAGTTGGAGGACAAAATGAAAACATGGGCTTTAATAACAACATGAGCATGCATGTACAATTTACCATGAATTCAACTTCAAAATGTACTAAAATGGCCATGCATGCATGAACTAGGCTCCAATTCAACATTCTAAACCCATTTCCAACTCCAAACTCCAATCTAACCAAGGATCATGCAAGAACAATTTGAATTCGAGTTCAAGAAAATGAAATTCCTACCTTAAGTTCTCAACTTCAAGTGTGGGAGCTCAAACTTGCAACTCTCCTACCAATTCTTCTAGCAATTCTTGTTGAAATCAAACTCCCCTCACCCTCTCTCTCTCTAGCCGAAATTGATGAAGAAAAGGGCTAATTATCATGTTGTCTAGGAGCTAATCCAAGTCTTAGACAATTTGACCCACCAAAAATGGCAAAATCGTAATTAACTAGGTTCATTATTAAAATGTTATTTAATCAGTTTTAAACGTTCCAAATCGAATTTTAATTGAACCTACCATAAAATCACATAAAATCTAACGAGTCCAAAACACTAATCAATTTCAGAATCGGGCGCCGATAAGGCTTCCAATTTGCAGTTTAAAGTTTAGAATACAAACAGATATTCCGACACCGAACAGATAAAAACACATAAGTCATGCAATGCACATGCAAATAAATTCCAGATTTTTTCCTTAATTATTATTAGACATAATTAAGTCCCAATTAGCGTTAATCAGGGTCGGGGTTATTACAGTCTTCCCCCCTTAAAAGAGTTTGGTCCCCAAACTCGAGTTACCTTCATTCGAAGTCAATGTCGGGTCTAGAGGAAACAAATCCGGATATCTCTTCTTCATGTCCTCCTCGGTTTCCCAAGTTGCATAGGTTCCCCCGTGGTTTTGCCAGTCAACCTTCACCAACGGTATTTCTTTGTTTCTCAGCCTTTTAATTCTTCGATTCACAACCTGAATAGGCATCTCTTCGTAGGTGTAGTCATCTTTCAAAAGTACATGCGTCGGCTCAATGACATGGAGTGGATCTCTCAAATATTCTCGAAGCATCGATACATGAAAAACATTGTGCATATGCTCCATCACTGGAGATAAGGCTATTCGGTAGGACACCGGATTGATCTTTTCGAGAACTTCATAAGGTCCAACATACCTCGGAGCCAACTTTCCTTTGATACCAAATCGGGTTTGACCCTTCATCGGGGTCACCTTAATGAACACATGATCCCCCACTTCATATTCTCTCTCTCTTCTTCGAACATCAGCATAACTCTTTTGCCTACTCTGTGCAGTTTTCAAACGCTGTTGTATCAATTTCACTTTCTCGGTCATTTCTTGCACAAGTTCTGGTCCTAACAAAGGTCTGTCACCGACTTCAGCCCAACATATTGGAGATCGACACTTTCTTCCATACAAAGCTTCGTAAGGAGCCATCCCAATACTTGAGTGATAACTGTTGTTGTACACAAACTCAGCTAAGGGCAAGTAGGTTTCCCAATTTCCCTGGAAATCTAGCACGCACATTCTGAGCATATCCTCCAGAGTTTGGTTAGTTCGTTCAGTCTGGCCATCAGTCTGTGGGTGATAAGCACTGCTCAATCTCAATTCTGTCCCCAAAGCCTGTTGCAAACTCTGCCAAAATCTTGACACAAACTTCGAGTCCCTGTCAGACACAATAGACACTGGCACTCCATGCAGTCTCACAATTTCAGTCATATAGACGTTAGCCAGTCTATCAGCGTTATAAATAGTTTTAACAGGCAGAAAATGTGCAGACTTAGTCAAACGGTCAACTATAACCCAAATAGAGTCCATACCTCGAGAAGAACGAGGCAATCCCACAATGAAGTCCATGGTGATGTGCTCCCATTTCCATTCCGGTATTGGGAGTGGTTGTAGCAAACCGGCAGGTCGCTGATGTTCAGCTTTAACCTGTTGGCAGTGTAGACATCTAGCCACGAAGTCTACAATACTCTTCTTCATCCCAGGCCACCAAAAATTCTGTTTCAAGTTGTGGTACATCTTCGTGTTCCCCGGATGCATAGCAAATCTACTAGTGTGAGCTTCGGTCATAACACGTTTTCTCAAGTCATAGCAATCAGGCACACAAAGACGGTTCTGAAATTTCAGTACACCATTTTCAAACATAAATTCGGGCCTCGGTTTCGAATCAAACTCCTCTATAATCTTTTTCAAGTGTTCATCTTCACATTGTTTCTGTTTAATCTCGTCAAGAATAGCAGGTTGGGCAGAGATAGCAAATGTCAGTCCATCTTGTTCCAAGTCAGTTGACAAGTCTTTTCGGCTAGATAGCAAACATGACACCGTTGCACCAGATCTTCGGCTCAAGGCATCCGCCACAGTATTAGCCTTTCCTGGATGGTATAAGATTTGCAAGTCATAATCCTTGATTAGTTCCATCCATCGTCTCTGTCTCATATTCAATTCCTTTTGGGTGAAGAAATATTTCAAGCTTTTATGGTCGGTGTACACTTCGCAAGTTACCCCATACAAGTAATGACGCCATATTTTCAAAGCAAACACTACGGCTGCCAATTCAAGATCATGTGTTGGGTAATTCTTTTCATGAGGTCGGAGTTGTCTAGACGCATAGGCAATCACCTTCCCATTTTGCATCAATACACACCCCAAACCTTTATAAGAAGCATCACTGTACACTTGGAACCCCTCAGTACCATTTGGCAAAGTCAAAATAGGTGCAGTCACTAACCTGGTTTTCAGCTCTTGAAAAACTGCCTCTCTTTGATCATTCCAGTCAAATGGCATGTTTTTCTGAGTTAATTGAGTCAATGGCAAGGCAAGCTTTGAGAAGTCTTTCACAAATCTCCTGTAGTAGCCTGCAAGTCCCAGAAAACTTCGTACTTCTGTCACATTTGTAGGCCTTGGCCAATCCACAACAGCTTCAATTTTCTGAGGGTCCACAGAAACACCACTTTTGTCAATCACATGGCCCAGAAATGCCACACTATCCAGCCAGAATTCGCACTTAGACAATTTAGCATACAACTTCTTCTCTCTCAATATCTGCAAGGTGGTTCTCAAATGCTTTTCATGTTCCTCCCTGTCTTTAGAATATATCAGAATATCATCAATAAATACAACAATGAACTCATCCAGATACGATTTAAACACTCGATTCATAAGATCCATAAAAGCAGCAGGTGCATTTGTCATCCCAAAGGGCATTACCAAAAATTCATAGTGTCCGTATCTAGTTCGGAATGCAGTTTTCTCAATGTCCTTGGCTCTAACCTTTAACTGATGGTACCCCGACCTGAGGTCAATCTTAGAAAACACTTGGGCACCCTGAAGTTGGTCAAATAAGTCATCTATTCGGGGCAAGGGATATTTGTTTTTGATAGTCACTTTGTTCAATTCCCGATAGTCTATACACAATCTCAAAGACCCATCCTTCTTTTTAACAAATAACACTGGAGCACCCCAAGGTGAAGTACTCGGACGGATAAAGTTTTTGTCTAATAGTTCCTGAAGTTGGGTTTTCAATTCTTTCAATTCAGAAATGGACATTCTATAAGGAGTCTTGGAAATAGGTTGTGTCCCCGGAAACACCTCAACAGTAAATTCAATTTCTCTGTCAACTAAATCCCTTGGTAAATCAGTTGGAAACACATCAGGGAAGTCACAAACAACAGGGATTGTTTCTACAGTAGGACTGTCAGATGATGTAGTCAATATGCAACACAGATAACCCCTACAACCCTTCCTAAGTAGTTTTACAGCTTTCATAGCCGAAATTAAGTACGGGGGAGGAACTACCCCATTCCCTTTAAAGGTAAATTCAGGCATACCCGGCGGTCTAAACACCACAGTTTTGTTTGCACAATCAATAGTAGCACAGTATTTAGTCAACCAATCCATCCCCAAAATACAATCAAAATGGTGAATATCCAACGGCAATAAATCCACATATAACGTCATATCACCCACCACAACATCACATGCTGGATAAACATGAGTACACATCATAAAGTCCCCAGAAGGTGTAGATACAGATAATACACATGTCATATGTTCTAGTGGCCTAGTCAATTTTTGAGAAAAGGCATGCGACACAAAAGAATGCGTAGAACCAGAATCTATCAACACACATGCATATTGAGAACATACAGAAAGTGTACCTGACACCACGGTATAGGTGTTCGGTACGTCACCGGGTACTAAGGCGAATACTCGGCCTTGTTTTAACGGTTCCTTTCCGGTGTTGGCTTTGACGTTGGTTTTGGCCACAGAGGCAGATCCCACGGAACTCACTGCAGGGCGGCTAGTAGTCTCAGCTCTAAGTGGACAATTCCTCATCAAATGACCAGTCTTGCCACAATTGAAACACGCACCTAAGGTTCGGTAACAAGCACCTTTGTGCCTTTTTCCACAATCAGGGCAATTTGGCGTAGAGTCACTACCTTGGCTTGAGTTACTGTAAGGCCCTGTGTTATGCTTCTTATTCCCAGAAAATGAGCGGCCCCTTTTAAAATTATTCCCGGATCTTTTCCCTGTCCACTCAGTTCGTGGAGCGGAAGTTTGTTTCTTTGCTGCTAAAATGGATTCTGCCATTAATGCCCTGTCCAAAACGCTCACATATGTGGGTAGATTCAGAACTCCCACCCTATCCAGTATGTCTAGATCTAATCCATCCTCAAACTTGCGGGCCTTCTTGTCTTCAGTGTCCACCATATGGGGAGCAAACCTAGCTAGCTCGGTGAATTTGGCCTCATACTGAGCCACAGACATCTTGCCCTGTTTAAGTTCCTGAAATTCTGAGAGCTTTCGGTTTCGAAAGCATTGGGGAAAATACTTATCATAAAAGATCGCGTTGAACTGGATCCATGTCATATTTTCATGACCATTTCGAATCAGTAACCACCACCTGCGAGCTTCATCTTTCAGTGTGTAGGTGGCCAACAAAACTTTCTGAGTTTCAGAACAAGGGAACACCTCATACAATTTCTCCATCTCAAGCAACCATGTTTCAGCTTTCAGGGGCTCAATTCCACCGTAGAACATTGGCGGTTTCATTTTTAGGAATTTCTGCGTCAGATTAATAATTTCACTGTTATCAGCTTCAGCCTGCACTGGCGGGGGTGGAGGGGGTACGGGTTGTTGTCTCTGCTGTTGCATTACCACTTCAGTCAAAGTCGCTAGCATTTGTTCCATTCGGCTCATACGAGCCTCAGATGTTTCACTTTCACCACTTCCCCCTGGGTTCTCCATTTTACTATACAGACATTAAATGTTATTAAGCATAGGTATAGTCAGGTGTACATTCAGTTTTAATGCTCAGTTGTATTACCACACACTCACACATGCAAATGGAATGCCCCTAATTCTTACTAGGACATCCTAAGCTCACAAGGACCTGTGTGTGCGGTATAACTCGTGCTCTGATACCACTCTGTCACGACCCAAACCCGCCCCTATAGGTTTGGCGACGTAACCGGCCAGTAATCCGTGGATTACCTACGGCCTCCAAACAGAACAACAAATATTAAGGGGCTGCGGAAGCAATAATGTAACATAATCAAGGTCCAAAGAGCTGTGATGACATACATGGGACAGAAAATTCAAAAACTTATTTATATACATAGCATGCTAGTCAATGTGCACCAATATTTACAAAATATTTACATAAGTATGCCCCAGGGTTCGACATTACAAAACATGATCATCAACTAGCATGATGCACAAAACTGCCCGAACGTCAGGCTTCACGCGGTACCTCCTCGGGAGGTGCAATAGGTGGCTTGACCAAAACAAAACGAAACAGAGGGCCATCAACTCTAGCCAGGGTCTTGTGCCGGCTCACCTACATATATATAGTAAACTGTGAGCGAAAGCCCGGTGAATAATAAGCAGAGTAAAGGGTTTAATGAATGATGTCCATCACAGAGTTAGAAACCAGAGTTTATATTCGAAACATGATCTTAACAGAAACAGAATCTTATGCATATTCCAGATTGTAAATCAGAAACAGATTCAAATACATGCTCATATTCATAGTCACATCCATATTCAAATTTCGCATAAGATCATATGTGGTACACCCATTAGCTA
>JAPPVO010001266.1:0-41289 GCA_030407325.1 Camellia japonica | reverse complement strand
GAGTAGAATGCTTACGTTTTTGCCCATTTCGACGAAAAAGATGTTGGCACGAAGGGACGATGCGACGAAGGGACGTATACAGTATTCCGGCGGCGTATGAAGACGAAGAAGATGTTCACACGATGTGACAATGTAACGAAGACAGTCTTCTCGGCGTAGGGACAACGGAGAAGATCAATGAGATGATGCGCCGATGCTACGATGGAAGGAATACAGTTTTGTGGGAGTTGAGGCGATGTGGAATATGGGTTTCGATTTCTGGACTATAAAGGTACTGTGCGTGATTTCCTGCGCAAGAATAGAGAGGGTAAGAGAGACGGTTATTAGATTCAAAGAGAGAGAGAAAGGCGCGTGTTTTGTTCAGGGATGTTTTGGTCTTTCTGTATGAAATGGACCTAATGGAATATTATAAAACACTATGGGTTTTATGGAACAACACTCTTAAATAATGGATTTACTGAAAAAGCTCCCTTTTCAAAACAACCAAATATGATTAAAAATTTTTTTAAAAAATGTGCTAAAATAGGAAAAGTCAAACAACTTTCAATTTGGTTGTATTTTCATTTCTGCAAAACTTTTTTTTTTTTTAATTTTATTCATCAGTAGCGATAGAATATACATATATATATATAGGGTTTTTTATTGATAAATCCATTCTAGAGTTGTTATAACTCATTAGGTCCACAAAGGAATATTATAACCTAATTAGTCCCATAAACTTTTCTTTTTATTCCATAAGGTCCATTTTTCTAATTTAATATATTTACCTGGACTATTTTGCCCCATATATATATATATATATATATATATATAGTCAGTGTTAATACGTATTTACGTATTACGTGCCTGTTTCCTCGCTGATTCAGTTTGGCAGTTTCTATTTTACGCTTTTCATCATCAATCCAATTCCAAGAGATACGTTTATGTTTTGCATGCTCGTTCCAAGGATTGGTTGTGCTAGGGTTTCATTCTTGTTGTTGTAGTCTGATTCTGTGGTTTGCGAGTGAAGACGACGAAGAGGAAGGTGTTCGGCTGTCACATTTTCCGGACTATAAGTAGTTCAAATCAATTGTTTTCGACTTTCTGGCCGATTGTAGGATTACATGATTAAGGTTAGTATCAATTTGGTTATGAATACATGTTCAGTTTATGGTTTCATTCATATGAATTGATCAAATGCTTTGTTTTTGGATTGATATGTATTGGATGCTCTGGTTTTTCAATTATATACTTTTTACGTGGTCCCGTGGAGGGGAGTTCATTCATATTATGTGAAGAACAGTGTTAGTTCTCATTTTACTTGGATGTATGCGTAATGAGGCTCTCTGTGGATGATTTGATTATCAGTATATATGTCAATGTGAATGTTCACATTTTGTTAATGTGGAATATGTGAAGAATATGGATGTTCTCATTTTAAATTGATGTTTGCTTAATGAGGCTCTGTGTGTGTGATATAATTCAGAGTGTATGTGTCAATGTAAATGTTCACATTTTGTTAATATTATGTGAAGATTGTTGATGTTCTCATTTTTACTTTGATGTTTGCAATTTTGGCATCTTGTTAATATCAATGTGAATGTTCACATCTTCGTATTGTGAATTATGGATTTAGCACTTGAACTGTACACGTAGTCATTTTTTTTTTGTGTACAATGTGAATTTTTATGTCGATTTTGATTAAATGTGTAGTTCTCATTTTACTTTGATGTATGCATAATGAGGCTCTCTGTGGATGATTTGATTATCAGTATACATATCAATGTGAATGTTCACATTTTGTTAATGTGGAATATGTGAAGAATGTGGATGTTCTCATTTAAAATTGATGTTTGCTGAATGAGGCTCTGTGTGTGTCATATAATTCAGAGTGTATGTGTCAATGTAAATGTTCACATCTTGTTAATATTATGTGAAGATTGTTGATGTTCTCATTTTACTTTGATGTTTGCTTAATGTTGACATCTTGTTAATATCAATGTGAATGTTCACATCTTCGTATTGTGAATTATGGATTTAGCACTTGAACTGTACGTGTAGTCATCTATTTTTTGCACAATGTGAATTTTCATATCGATTTTTATTACTGTTCATTGTTGTGTTTTTGTGTTTTTACAGGAGATGGATACCTTTACGCTGTTGGTGTGTACATATGGTTGCAGTACAACTGTAATAAATGTTGCCCGTGCAATGTGTTATTCTCGTTTGGTGGAGTGTTTGTGTGAGAAATGGGATGAGTTGTCTGCTGGTTCTATTTCATTGTTCTGTAAACTACCTGGGATTAGTAAGTGTGATTTGGACAATGAGAAGAATTTCAGAACATGTTACTGCTTGCTAAATCAATGGGGGTACAACATGTAGAAGTTGTGGTTGAGTTGAAAAGTGATATTGGTCAGTCAAGTAGTTTGGGATTGGTGCGTGTGGGGGTTGAGGAAGAAATTGATGCACTACGGAGATTTTGCCACCATAAGGAGAAGGTGTTGTTGTCAGCCCCTTGGGCAAATGGTATTACGCATGTGGGACAACGGTTTGTTGGAGGTGCACAAGAATTTCGTGACGTTTTATGTAAGTATGCCATCCAATGTGGGTTTCAGTTTACATACGTGAAGAACGAGACAATAAGAGTTACTGCTGTGTGTGCGATGCGGGAGGAGAGGGGTTGCTTGTGGGCTATACATTATAGAGCACAACGAGCAAATGATTTTTTCTACATCAAGAGTTTTAGTGATGTGCATACTTGTGGTACGGATGTCCGAACATCGAAGAATCCGCGAGTTAGTTTGGATTTGGTGTCGAGTACCATATCTGAAATTGTGAGGGACAAGCCATTGACTCGACCGTGTGATGTTGTGACTATTTTGAAGATGGATTATGGGCTAGATGTGAGTTACCATGTCGTATGGTTGGCTGTGGAGAAAGCAAAGGCTGGTATTCATGGAGATCACTCATTATCGTTTGACCAATTGCGGTGGTATTCGGATGCTGTGATGCGGTACAATCCGGGGAGTTATGTCAATATTGACTATGATGCGAGTAGTCAACAGTTTTGTCGTTTCTTTGTGTCATTCGCTGCGTGTATTTCTGGGTTCAATTCTTGTCGGCCTTTATTATTCTTGGATGGAACATTCCTCAAAGGAAAGTACAAAGGTCAACTACTTGCGACAACGGCGAAAGACGGAAACAATGGTTAGTATTTTTTTTACCTGTATATTCATGTCAATATTCACATTGACATGCATAGTATGGACAAATGAGTGATTGAGAAATTATAAGTAATGTGAACATTGACATTAGTATGCACTGATGTGAATGTTCACATCTGTGTCTGCTAATGACAGTAATGTGAACATTCACATTATTATACACTGATCCATTCACATTATTATACATCTGTGTCTGCTAATGATAGTAATGTGAACATTCACATTCACATCAGGGTATACCACTGTCAGTTGATCCATTAATGAATAGTACTGTGAATGTTCACATTATCAATTACTGAACAATCAAAAATGAATTATTAATGGTCGTTAATGTGAATGTTCACATCATTGATGTTTATGAACTTGAATCCAGAAATAACAATAGTAATAGGGCGATGTAGATATAAACATTCACATGACCTGTTTCGTTTATATTGTTTTCTATTCACTTTGGAATATTGTGAACAGTTGCGTATTAGTGTTGTGTTGTAGGTCTGTTTCCTGTTGCATTTGCGATTGTTGATTCGGAGACCACGGCGAATTGGTCGTGGTTCTTGCATGAACTTGGGAAGGTTGTTGATGGTAAGCGCCAGATTACTTTTATTTCGGATCGTAATCTTGGCCTGTTAGAAGTTATGCCGAAGGTGTTCCCATCGACTCATCACAGTTATTGCCTGCAACACTTGAAGAGCAATTTAAGAGACCGGATGAAAGGAATTGATAATGGATTCAGGGATCACCTAGTAAGTAGTTTGGGTGATTGTGCTTATGAGCCAACTGTGGTAGGGTTCCATGAAAAGCTTGCAAAATTAAAAGAGGAGGGTAAACAACGAGCACATGATTTTTTCAAGGACTTGGCACCTGAGCACTGGGCAAATTCATACTTCAGGTAATAATAGTTTCATAAAGTGTTCCATTTGTCAAGTTTAGAATGGTAGCGATGTGAATTTTCAGTTAAGAATTGTAAAAATCTTCCAATTGTGTTTCATGTTCAATGTCAATGATATGAATGTTCACATCTGATAATGATGACTGATGTGAATGATGTGAATGTTCACATCTGTTGTCATATTTTGCTGTTGTTAGCATTCACATCATTGTGCCATTTAAGTTGATGTTAATGTTCACATCTGTCTATTGTGTAAGTTGATGTTAATGTTCACTGTGAATGATGTTAATGTTCACATTAGTCAACGTGAATGTTCAGACCTGTTAAATTTCATATTGTAAAATGTTTGTGATATTGTGCAGGGGCATGCGTTATGGGGAGATGACTTCCAATGCGGCGGAGTCATTTAATAACTGGATTAAAGAAGCACGTAATCTTCCTATCACTCAAATGGTGGACACAATTCGTACTCAGTTGATGCGGCAAATGTCTGCACGGCGTGACCTAGCAAACAAATGGAATGAGCTTATTTGTCCTACATTCGAAACAAGGCTTATGGATTCGTTCAATGACAGCAGGTCTTGGCAAGTTAGCAAAGCCAATGAGGACGTGTTTGAAGTTCATTCGATACCATCTGTTACTGTTGACGTTGCGAGGCGTACATGTTCGTGCTTCAAATGGCAAATCAACGAATTCCCATGTGACCATGCTGTTGTTGCCATTCAGAAGAGCCGCTACAATCTCAATGATTGTGTGGAACATTACTTTCATGTACAGACATATCGTGCAGCGTATTTGGGTGCCATATTCCCTATACCATCGGTGGAGAAGCCGCCTTTTGATCCCATGGACTTCACTATATACCCGCCAACTGTGAAAAGACCACCCGGAAGGCCGAAAAAGAATAGGATCCCATCAAGGGGTGAGAAACTGAAGCAAATAAGGTGCGGAGATGTGATAAGTGGGGAGCCATAATCGGAAGTCATGCAAGGAGCCGATATAGGATGTACATTTTTCATTTCAACGTTGTGTTTTACATTGGATTCTTATATTCATTTTTGAAATAAGATTGTGTTGTGTTGGCAAGCAAAATAATGGTTTGGCAAACTTAGTATTTCATTTGTGCTTTTTCATTTTCTTTTTGTGTATGAAACTGATATTTTGTTAAAGTTGTAATGATAAATACATGATGTGGACATTCACACTTACGTAAAAGAATCATATTATGTGAAAACTTGCACATGGGTTGAACTTTTTTACCTTATTGTTGTCAATGTTGACATGAATATAAGCTGTGATGTGAACTTTCACATGCATAAAGATTGACATGGTGTGAACATGCACAACTGTTATGAATGAAAAAAATGTGAATATTCACACCTGTGTATGTTACCGTAATGATGTCATGCAAACAATGTGTACATTCCTGCACAAAGTATGTGTATTACATAAAAATCGGGTTCCAAAAATCGCATCAATTATGCTCATCACAACACACATTATGAATATCATAAGTGAGTATGAACATTCACATCAGTGTTGCAACTGTGAACATTCACATCTGTCAAACATTAGTGCATATGAATATCATAAGTGAATGTTCACATTTGGCAGAGAATCATAAAACATTCACAACTGTTATGAACAAGAACAAATGTGAATATTCACACTTGTGTATGTGATCCGTAATGATGTGACATAGATATTCCTGCAGAAAATATGTGTACTATAGAACAATCGGGTTCAAACCATCGCAGAAATTATGCTCATCACAACACAGCAGTATGAATATCATAAGTGAGTATGAACATTCACATCAGTGTTGCAACTGTGAACATTCACATCTGTAAACATTAGTGCATATGAATATCATAAGTGAATGTTCACATTTGGCAGAGAAGAATGACATTTACAACTGTTATGAGCAAGAACAAATGTGAATATTCACACATGTGTATGTGATCCGTAATTATGTCATGTAGACCAAGTGTACACTCCTGCACAAAGTATGTGTATTATAGAACAATCAGGTTCAAACATTCGCAGAAATTACACTCATAACAACACAGCAGTATGGATATCGTAAGTGAATGTGAACATTCACATTAGTGGTGCAACTGTGAACATTCACATCTGTAAAACATAACAACACCAAAAGTAGTTCAAAATTCGCAGCTGGCTTTTTCCCATTAACAGATGTTGTATCACTGTTTTACAATCAGTTGTTGTGTCAAAATGTCAACGCATTCCATATTAACATTCATATCGACTGTTGGTTAGTTTGTAGGTGGACACCCCCCACCTATAGGTTTTAATGAAGCTCTGATTTCTTATGATTCAAAAAACTATGCACTAACAAATCTCGTAGTCCACACCATTCTGAACTACTGAGGCTGCCCACAATTTCTTCATGGTATATGTGCGCCCGCATGATGTAACATACTGCAGGTCCGCAGTCCACTCTGTAAATGCGAAATGGTTTTGATTAGCAGTTGACATGAATATTTGCATAATGGTTATGGAGGATTTGTAAAAAATGTAGTGAGGCTTACGAGTCGTCGCCTTGCTGAGGACAGACATCAACACTTTTGATTGGTTGTGCTGGATTTTGGCCTGCTAACTTAGTGTATAGCGGTGATGACTCGCCAATAACGCTCACAACATGCTCAATGTACTTCCTCTGTGTATGGAATTTCAAATTAGGCACCAACAAACATATGTGTGTGTACAGTCATTTAATGCATGAGAACAAGTCATATTTGTGTTCAAAAATAGCCACTTACAACTTCCTGTGCTTGGTCGATATGCGGGTCATGTATGCCTGTTTCTTGGGCGCAATGAGTTGTAATGCCTCCACAAATTGTCTTTAGCATCATACACAACTATCGTCCAGTGGTACTCATGATGCAATGGGAAAAGTAGGTATCTCTCATTGGTAGTTTTTGACATGTGCGTCAATGTGTTTACTCCTTTTGCGAAGATGGTACTCTCGTATCACTTTCTGTAAACATTTGACAAATAATTAATGGACTGTGAAGTTTCACATTCACATTACAAATAATGGAATGATAGATTTTACCAAACACATGCTCGTGAAGATGAATGAGGCTTCATCTGAAGTTGGGTTGACCACCTCTTGTTGTTCATGCAACAGTTCAGCATATGCATCTATGAGCTGCACAAACATGGGGTCATATTATATAGATTTTGTGGCTGTGAGTGTGTGTGTATCTGTGTGTGCATATGCATGAAGAGTGAATTATGTTTGTAATGGCATACATTGCTGTGTATTGATTCCTCCTTGATAAGGTTGACAATGTCATCAAAATACACATGTGTAGCCTTTGAATCTCCTTTCCACACCAGCAGCCTATGCGTTATGAACAAACCAATGTGAATATTTACATTGCACAGATCTGAACAAACCAAAAAAATTAAACACAGTGATGAATATAGACTATTACGGAATGTGAATGTTAACATTAGATGTTTGTACAGTCACTTACTCATCGCCTCCACTTTTTTGTAAAGCTTGGACCTTTTGTTTGTCTTGTTTGGACATCTTGCTCCAGACTTTGAACTTGTTGGTCAAGGATAATTTTTTTGGCTGCTTCGCTGGTGGGTGTTTCTCCACATCTTCAACCATTTCGACTGGATGGGGCTGCTTTTGGCCAGGTAAGTCTGGGTACTGGAAGTCAGGCAAGCGATGTTCTTTGCGATCTTTTTCCTTTATACGCTTGACCCTAGAAGGTGGGCTGATATTGTGTTGCATTGGGCTAGGGGGTTGCTTTTCTGCCACAGCCTGTGTGACAATGTGGACTGACTGGTCATCGTAAAGATCCTGAAGAATTGTTTTATCGCATTCTAAGTCGATGACCAGCTGCGTTAAGCGTTTGATTTCTTTATCCTTCTGCTCCATGCACTTCTTTATTTCGATATTCATGTTGGGCGGGCTGGACTGGTTGAACAATTTATGTTCAAGATCAGCTATGACTCTTGCCCTTAACTCCCATGAAAATTGAAGGTGTTTGTACTTTGCTTCCCATTGCCTTATGACGCCCCAAGCCTTCCGATTTTCTTCGATAAGCACATCAATGATCAGGTTGGTTTGTGTTTGGTATTACAATAGCTCTGTCATAATGTTGGCTGCTAAATGGAATGTGAATGTCCTCATCACTGTCCTTTAGCTCCACCCCATCCCCAGAAAAGTGGGAGTTGCTGCCATTGTGTTGTTCTCCTTGATGTCAGAAGGTTGGGAGATGTTGTGGCTGGTTCATAAATTTCAGGCTCCACCTTCAATGTTTTACGCTTGAACTTTTGTAATTCTGTTGGGATTGCAAAGAGTTCACCGGCATTAACCTGAAAATGAAAAAAATATGTTACTTAACGTATATATTTGGGTGGTGTTATAATGTGAATGTTTTGATCAGTAGTTGAAGGCCCTACCTCATTAAAACCCAAATCAGCTAAAGAGGTGGTTTTCATCTTCTTCTGTAAAGCAGTCAGATCCCACTTCACACAGCGAGGAAAAGCATTGGGTTTGTGAGGTTGTAGGATGGTTGTGTGCTCACACAACCAATACTTCAATAAAACAAGAAACACATATTGTTATTTAGCATTTGCATAGTAATGGCAACATATGTGAATATTAATCACAGTGGCACTGTTGTGAACATCCCAGTAGTATATTATCATTGAATGTGAACATTCACATCAGTGGTTCAGATGTGAACATTCACATCTGTGAAACGTAAGTGATGTGGCACTGTTGTGAACATTCACAGTAGTATGTTATGAGTGAATGTCATCATTCACATCAGTGGTTCAGATGTGAACATTCACATCTGTGAAACATAAGTGATGTGGCACTGTTGTGAACATGCACAGTAGTATGTTATGAGTGAATGTGATCATTCACATCAGTGCTTCAGATGTGAACATTCACATTTGTGAAACATAATTGCCTATGGAGCAGTGTTGTGAACATTCACAGTAGTATATTATGAGTGAATGTGGACATTCGCATCAGTGATTCAGATGTGAACATTCATAGCAGTGGCACTGTTGTCAACATTCACAGTAGTATATTATGAGTGAATGTGAACATTCGCATCAGTGATTCAGATGTGAACATTCACATCTGTGAAATATAATTGCCTATGGACATTCACATCAGTGGTACAGATGTGAATGTTCACAGTTGGCTTAGATGAACAACACTGGAGAACATGTGAATGTTATTATTTGACAACATGGGTACTTACCATCAATAACATGACACAGCCGGTGACTTTTGCTGGATTTTTGTCATTTTGGGAAATAGACGATGTCAACGTTGTCCTAATTTGCTTGGCCCAATCATATTCTTGCATGCTTTCCAATGGGACCATATGTGCGTAGTAAGCCCATCCTATTGTCTCTCCGCTTGTTGAGAAAAAAAGCTTTTGGCAAGCATACATGCACACTAGTTGGGCAACTTCTTCATTGTCATCTTTCTTTTTGCCTTTCAATGCCTCGGTCAAAAGGGTGCGTATCCATTTTGAAGTCAACCGGCTGACGTTTTTGCATCTTTTGTTTACAATGCCAGTCTTTGGTTTCGCACCATATGATATGTCCATCGGCTTGCTGCCACAGTCCACACCAAAAATCAGCTTGATGTCGCTGTTGTGTATGTTCATCTTCTTCTCTCCAATGTAGAAGGCATCTTTTGAAGCTTTGTACATTTGTAGTACATGCACAACAACATCATCATACTTCATGCATTTGTCAAGGTCGATCTGATTGTTTCTCAATGCATCAAACAAATTCCAAAAAGGTGTTTGTTGAAGGCACCGAAGCTGTGCTTGTGTGAACTTGGTGGTTTTCATTAATTTGACCAGTCCAGTCATATTAGATCTGTAGTTCACATGGCGCATGTCGACATTGGTGCTAGTCTTTGTTTGTGGGGTTTTTTCCTTCACATGGTACCCATCTCTTTTTCTCTTTGCGGTTTTCTTTTGTGCGACATCTGCAAAATGGAGCATTTAAAAAAAATTAAGTGAAGGCTCATGTGATTAGCATAGTGGAACAGATGTGAACATTCACAGCATTTCCACTGATGTGCATGTTCACAGTTGTGTGCGTGGGTGTGAATCACCAGAGTTTGTGTGTGGTTGTGAACATTCACATCTGTACATGAATGTGTATGTTGACTGTGTCAGCACAAACACAATGTACATATTGTGTCAGTGTGTGGAAAACAATGTATTTTTATACAACCATGAACACCATTGAAGAACATGTGGATGTTAACACAAACATATAAAATGATGGATCAACTTATTGGATCACCATTAACAATCAACAATACCAACAAGGCAAACATTCACAATAGGGGGAAAAAATCTAAATATCCCTATTCATTGGCCCAATATTTTTCAATCCATGTGAATGTTCACAGCATAGAAGAACAGCACCAATAATATCTGATTGTCCTAAAATTTTCAGGCAATGTGAATGTTCACAGCATAGAACAACAGCACCAATAATATCTGATTGTCCTAAAATTTTCAGGCAATGTGAATGTTCACAGCATAGAACAACAGCACCAATAATATCTGACTCTCCTAAAATTTTCAAGCAATGAGAATGTTCACAGCCTAGCACTACAGCACCAATAATATCTGACTATCCCAAAAAATCCAGGCAATGTGAATGTTGACAGCATAAAACAACAACACCAATAATATCTGACTCACCTAAAATTTTCAGGCAATGTGAATGTTCACAGCCTAGAGCAAAAGCACCAATAATATCTGATTGAACTAAAACTTTCAGGCAATGTGAATGTTCATAGCCTAGAACAACAGCACCAATAATATCTGACTCTCCTAAAATTTCCAAGCAATGTGAATGTTGACAGCATAGAACAACAGCACCAATAATATCTGAATCTCCTAAAATTTTCAGGCAATGCGAATGTTCACAGCCTAGAACAAAATAAACCAATAATATCTGATTGTCCTAAAATTTTCAGGCAATGTGAATGTTCACATCTTTCAACAACAAGAACAACAACAGAATTGGCCAAAGAGTGTCAATGCATGTGAATTTTCACAGCATACAACAACAACACCATTAATACCTGATTACCCAAACATTTTAACTCAATGTGAATGTTCACATCTTTTATCAACAGCAACAAAACAGAATTGGCCAAAACATTTTTGAAACCATGTGAATGTTCACAGCATTGAACAATAACCGAATAACATCTGGAATAATTTGATTATCAAACCATTTTCAATCAATATGAATGTTCACAGCTTTCAATAACAACAACTACAACCAAAACATTTTCGAATGTTCACAGTTGTGAACACAATGTAATGGCAACTGTAATGTTTTTTACTGCAAAAATCAATAAAATTAGGGATTACGATTGAGGGGTTCAGAATAAATGCTAGGGTATGAACAATATGGACTCCTATATATTGTATGCATAGGAAAAGGGGATATTTGTAAAAGTTCACAATGTTGGTTCTTGATAAAGAGGTTTAGGGTTTAAATACACGAATGAGTAGAATGCTTACGTTTTTTGCCCATTTCGACGACAAAGATGTTGAGACGAAGGAACGATGCGACGAAGGAACGTATACAGTTTTCTGGGCGTACGAACGACGAAGAAGATGATGAGACGATGTGACGATGGAATGAAGACAGTCTTCTCGGCATAGGGACGACGGAGAAGATGATAAGACGATGCGACGATGCGACGATAGAAGGAATACAGTCTTCTGGGCGTTGAGGCGATGTGGAATATGGTTTTGGATTTCTGGACTGTAGAGGTACTGTGCGTGATTTCCTGCGCAAGAATAGAGAGGGGAAGAGAGACGGTTATTAGATTCAAAGAGAGAGAGAGAGGCGCGTGCTTTTTTGAGGGCTTTTTTGGTCTTTTTGTATGAAATGGACCTAATGGAATATTATAAAACACTATGGGTTTTATGGAACAACACTCTTAGATAATAGATTTACTAAAAAAGCACCTATATATATATATATTTAGGTGAGTTTTATTATGGGCAAAACACTAATAAATCTCAAATTTTAATTTGTTAAACCATTTGGTCCTGTCTTTTATTTTGTAGACTAATAAGTCCTATTTGAATGTTAAAAGCTCACTATAAGCCTTTTTTAGATTTTCTTCCTTTCTGAACATCAGCAACATTAACTATACCAACAATATCATCAACATCAACTACATCATTAAATATCATCAACATCACCAACATCATAAAACATCATCAACATTGATCAAGCATCAACTACATCATCAAACATCAACTACATCATAAAACATCATCAACATCACCAACATCATAAAACATCATCAAACATCAACTACATCATCAAACATCATCAACATCACCAACATCATCAACTACAACATCACCAACATCACCAACATCATCAAACATTATCTACATCTTCAACCTCATCAAACATCATCAACATCATAAAACATCATCAACATCATCAAACATCAACTACATCATCATACATCACCAACATTGTGAACATTATCAAACATTAACTACATCTTTTACTCACCCAAAAAAAAAAAAAAAAAAAAAAAAAAAAAAAAAAAAACAACAACAACAACTACATCTTCAACCTCATCAAATATCATCATACACCAATATGAGATACAATATATTGATGTTTATACAATATAACAAACAAAGATACCATACCAAATATAAAATATAACAAACAAAGATACCATACCAAATATAAAAAAGGACTAAATGGTTTATAAAAAAACACTGAGGACTAGATAGAGTAACATTTTCCAATATGGGATTTATGAGTAATTTTTCCTTTTATTATACACCTCACATGTTATATGTACATTTAGTTATGATATTTTTTAAATTATGATCAATTTTTTTTCTTTAATTATGATATTATTTTAAAATTTTAATTATGATTTTTATGTATTTGGTTATGACTTTTTCATTTTTTTTTTATTATAACTAAAAAAATATAAAATTATGTCATTTTCAATAAGGTGCATAGTCTTTCCTATGTATTTAAAGTTTTCTAACAATGACAAATAAAGAAAAATCTATTTTATATTTATTTTTTTATTATTTTTATTCATAAATCCAAAATTTATACATTATAATCTTTAGAAATTATGGAGTTCTCTTTATCTCTCTTGCATATTTATTAAATTGTCAATTTTATTACATTCTCATCATCATTAAGGGGTGTTTGGGAAAATAATTTTTTCTGGAATAGTCAGTAAAGACAAAATAAATTAAAATAACTAATAATATCCAAATCACAATTATTTTATTTTTTCTCTCACAACCATCAAATCAATTATAAGAAGAAGTCAACTATTAATAAGCCAGTCATGTCTTACATGATCATGGTGTCTTTTTCCCTCCTGAAATTTGCATCTTCCAATGGTACTTGGGATGAGTTCATCTTTAAGGGCATGTTTGTTTTTAGAAGTAAAATGGAGAGGATTGATAAGAGGGGGATTAATAGTGAGGCGACTAATAAAATTGTATTTATTTTTATGATAGTTGTTAGTGTGAGAATTGTTAAATTATTTTTATATAAAATAATAAAATAAATAAAACTATGATTTTTACATAACAAAAAATACAACATTAGACATTAATGTTCAAAAAAAAAATGCCCAACATGTAAAAAGAACAAAAATATTGCCCGGTAACACTCTAAGCCAAACAAGCTATTTTCTAATACCATCTCTTCGCCTAGACTATCAATCCCCTCGTCCAAGGCCTTTCATAGGGGGATCGAATTGCAACAAGTGACCACATATTCCAAAAATAAGTGTGAAGCTCGCTCATTTTGTACTTCATTTTTTATTGTGGGTCTTCAAATAAAATTTGTAATTTTCTGAATTGAATTTACAAATTATGGCTACATGGATACGTCCGGAATAAACTAAATAGCTAGAAACAACTATTAGATTGTGGTAATTGGAATTCAGATGGCTTAGATTTAGCCAAAAATAATCTGATGGTTCAAATCTATTGAGATTTGTGCTCTGCAAAGCCCTGGATAATTTCTCCTGGATCAATCAACCCGTGTCAATGTGTCGTCAAAGGTTGGTTTTGGTGGCTCGACTTTGAGGCTCAGAGGCTCGACTCGGTGGGGCTCGACTATAACTCTACCCGCAATGCATTGAACAATTTCTTTTGTTTGCTGGTTTATCTTCTCCAGTAGTTTTTATCGGTAAACTTTGATCGACTCATATGGCTTCATTTTAGCTTCGATTTGCTTAATTTTTTCTTTGTTGAAATTTTCTCGACGAGTACTTCAATCTGGTATACTCAAAAATGAATTTTGAGAACTTTGATTTCTAGACAAATTTTGGACTTTGCTATGTTCTATTCAGGATCTTCTAGCTCTAATACCACTGATGAGATATGAGAATGGGATCCCAATGATGTATTTTAAGAATATAATTTGAAAAATACACTCAATTTTATTTATGAATTTTGAATACAAATATATCTCTAATTCTTCTAATGGAATATTTTATTTCTCTATCTCATGATCTTGCCCATTTTCATCAACATCAATACAATCAATCTATTGATAGGCCTAAGCCTAGGTATGAACACCTGATGGCTATAAGCTGGTTTTTCTCATTTTCTTCATGGTGGAGGTTTTGACAGTCAACAATGGTGAGCTTCATTAAAGTTTCTCCAACTTCTTTCAATCTTCATTCCCTATTCTTCTTCATCATTCTTCAAGCTTCTTAATTAACCCAGTAGCTCCTGGTTTGTGAATTGGAGTTTGATTTTCAACAACAAGCCCATTGAAGCTAACCAATACAATACTACATTCCTACAGATGGGTTATAGTTCTATGACATTCCTTTCCATTTCAAGAACTCCACAAATGGTAGTGTCTTCTCTTTCTCTACTACTTTTATATTTGAGATTGTACCAAAGCACACAAATATTGGTAGCAATGGAGTGGTCTTTGTTATTTCACCTTCCAACGATTTCCAGAAAGCTCTACCTAATAGATATCTTGGGCTCTTAAATGATATCAACATAGGGAATAGTTCAAATCATATTGTTGCTGTTGAACTAGACACCCTTCAAGACTTAGAATTCAAGGACATAGATGACAATCATGTTGGCATCAATATTAAGAGCTTGGAATCAATCATATCTGCTCGTACATGTTACTTTCCTGCTAGTAAAAATGGTACTATCAAATATCTAAACCTCAAAAGAGGTGACCCAATGCAGGTTTGGATGGAATATAATTGAGTAAACAAGCAATTTAATGTTACTCTTTATCCAATTGATGTACCCAAGCCTGACCTCCCACTCTTATCAGTGACACTAGATCTTTTACCAGTCATGCTTGACCGAATGTATGTAGGCTTTTCAACCTTTGAGGCATACTTGCCGCATCGTATTACATACTTGGTTGGAGTTTTAAGATGAATGGTCAAGCTAAGCTAATTGACATGTCTCGCCTTCACAAGATCACTCGGACTCAAATAGAGAAAGAAAACAAAAAGAGAATATTGGCATCGGCAATTGTGTTGCCCTTCATAGGATTTCTTATACTGCTAGTCCTGATCTCTGGTACCCTTCTAATCTCAAGGGTAGACGATTGCGAAGTCCAGTATGGCCCTTACAAATTCAATCATATAGATCTATCTATTGCCACAAAGGGATTTAAAGACATATAAATTCTAAGTAAAGAAGGTTTCGATAGAGTGTACCGAGATGTGCTACCAGCCTCGAATATACAGGTTACAGTCAAAAGAGTCACCCATGATTTGAGACAAAGAATGAGGGAATTTGAGGTAGAAATTGCAACCATGGGTTGCCTGCGCCACCCAAACTTAGTTCGCCTCCTTGTCTATCAGTAGCGTAAGCAAGAATTCCTTGTTAATCATGTAGCTTAATTTTGATGATATCTAAAATATTATTTGATAAATTGTGATTTTTTTAATATACATATTTTACAATCATTTGTCACAAAATATGAAAATAAATTTCGGTTGCATCATATATTTTTACTCTGCAAGTATTGTGCATGTTTGAATTTCGTGAAAGTTACTATGCATAAATATTAATTTTACTAATCACGTTTGAAAAAAATCAATTGATTACTATTCATTATTTGACAAATTTGATACACCCACGTGGTGATGGGTTATCTTCATTAGAGTATATCTAAAATTTCTACAACAATTACAAAAATTATAAAAGGGTATATATTTTCAAATTTGACATAAATGTTATTTAAAGAGATTTTACTGTGCATTCAAATATTTTAATAGAAAAGTTACTATGCAAGGCACTGTGCACCCTTTGATTTTATAAGAAATGTTTTGAAAAATTAGCCATTACTATTCATCAAAAGCAGCCCTTGGTCTATTATTTCAACCTTCTACCTACAATTTTTGTGGAAGATAAAAAGCGTGCCCGTGTTCCACGTGAAGCGCCTCGTGATCATAAAACTCAAACGAATAGTTTTTTTGTTACATAAGGAGTATTTTGGTTAGAGAAAAATATGAAGTGAAGAAGAGAAAAATTTAGGATATTGAAATATTCTCAAATATTGTATTGGGCTTTATTGAATTGTATTTTATGAAAGAAAATTTATTGAGAATTTTTGCAAAAATCGTAAAAGGGTTTTCACACCCTTCTTATTATTCTTGTAAAAGAGAGTTTTTGTGAGTGATTTTTTGGCATAAAATCACTTGGTTAGGTGTGACTAGGCACCAGAGTCGAAACTAGTCAGAGTGATTCGGTTTGATTACTTGTTGTAAAGGTTCACTATTACCTGTGAAGCTAGTGGAGAAATTCCCGAAGAGGATACTTGGGGAGTGCACATAGGCCCGGTGTGCCTAACCACTATAAATCGCTAACTTTGTTTTCTCTTCCCTTTACTCATTTTATTTCATTACTCTATTTTATATTATTAAGCATATTTATTTTTATTATTTGGGTTAACATGTTTAATTTGACAATTTAATAAGAAACCCAATTCACTCCCCTCTTAGGTTGCCTACCTGAAATAACACTCTTCTTAGTTTATGATTTCACGCCTAATTGAAGCCTTGACAAGTTTCTCTATGGCCAACTGTCAACGGTTGCCTTGCAAGGCTAACTCTATGACGTTTTGCTCGCGGTGGTGTGGCCATTTGAGTGCTCAAGAGTGGCCATTGAGAGTACCTCAACGTGGCTTAACATTGGCCCCAAGTAGCCCAAGGCATGTAGGCCACAAATAGCCAGCAAATGGCAAGGCCACAGCCTATGCTAGTAGCCAACCAGCGCTGCCAGCAGCCAGCAGTAGCAGCATGCAGTACATAATTTTGGCGCGTTGTTTGGGCATCTAAATGAAGGAGTTTCGAGTTGAAATTTTTACTGGAAAGAGGTCTTGGGGGAAGTGTTTTCCGGACCAAGCATGATTTTTCTCAACTTGTGGAATTTATGAAAAATCATTATGACTCCTCAGACATATTGATGTTTCCTCCTGCCAGAGAGCTAATTGCTTAACAAGCATATATAAGGGGGCAAGATGTGCTACCTATCTACCTCCCCGCCTAAACTGGGCTTCAAGTGAGCAACCTAGAGGCAACTCAAGGGCAGGCTTTAGGCATCCAGAAGGGTGTCTAGAGTCTCCACGTGGGTTTGGGAGCCCTGTGGACGGTGCGATAATGTAGGCACTGCACGTACCTCCCCGAGGGAGAGGTTCATTACGTTGTTTCCATTATGCCCCGCAATATGGCATCTTTGGGACTCTTTTTGGACTAAATGGGCTGTCGAGGCACCACTAAAGGCCTCGTGTGCCAACTCAAGTGATTGGTTTGGGTTCAATCTTGCACGAGGGGATCTCGTGGCTTAAGCTAAGCGGTTGGAAGGCGACACCGTGTATGTGGGCTATTGAATGAAGGCATCAAACTATGTATTGACCAAGTCTATTGAGGGACTACATTATGCTATAAGCAAGCTACGGATTGAGACGTTGCCTTACTCATGCTACACGTTGGTGCAACGCTAAGGTGCGCAATGGCCTTAGGCGGAATCTAACACACGTGTTGGCACGAGGACTACGCCGTGGGCAAGAGATTGACCCTCGGTGGCTTGTGGGTTTCGCATGACCAAGTGGCCATCCAATATGCATCTATTGAGGCATGCTTGTCCCTACGACACTTCGAGATGCTATTAAAGACCCAACATGCAATGTTGGCTTGTCGGCTAAGTCGAGGCCCTTCACTAACACATTGTTGTGTGGCTAGGCACCTTGGTGACATAAACCTAAGTTGGGCGAGCACCTTGCTTAAGGTAAGCTTGGCGCTATGAAGCGACTTATGTCGTGCTTAGTGCACTTGAGGCGTTAGGCTTACTTGTGGCATCCGGGTGAAGACGAAGCTTCCTTGTGAAGTTGTTTTGCTTGACAAAGCATTGGGCCCTAATGTTCAAATGGGTGAGACCATCAACACTCGATTTGTCAATGAGCTATGGCTGGCTTAAACTTGATGGAGTTTGAGCACCACACGGGCGAAAAATTGATCCGCTGCGCCTTTAATGGAGTCGGCCCGTGACAGTTGGTATCAAAGCTAGATCACTCATTTGGGGTGAGCTCGATCTAGAGCGGACATGCAGCTATCTTGTGAAAATCATTCTTCCGTGGACCCCGATATCGCTGTTTGAAGGAGTTATGCATGAAACTCATCTTGGGGGACGTGTATGACATCCTAGACTCTAAACAAGACCGCCGTTGGTTTTCTGGTCATGTTTTCTGGTTTTCTGGTCCTGGACGTGTATGCTGATTGGTGATGTCTTGGGGTATCCGTGCCTATTGTGCTATTTTCAGCGATGCCTTGAACGCAGCAACCGTTCTTGAGAGTGCGAATTGAACAGCATTGTGGCATCTAGTGTTTCCTTGCTAACTTGGTGTTTCCCTCTCACTTTGTGGACTTGGTGAGCATTTCTACACTGTGGGCACAATATGGAACAAGTATGTTACATTTGTGGACGGGTTGCTTCCTAACTAGCAGGGTTGGCATGATTATGTTACTTTGTTGGCTACATAGGGATCTCTACTACAGTTTGGACTTGTGGAATGCTTGTATCAGATTGTGGGCATGTGATCTTCATCTATTGAGCCTTAGAGACGGTTTTTCGTTGGCAGCCATGCACGTGCTATGGCATTATCACTGGTTTGCTTCGGGAGGCCTATGTTTCGACCGTTCGTGGTGGCATTTGCAACTTGTGCTTGTCAGTGGTTTTGCATCTTCAAACGCATGGTTGTTGACTTTTAGAGGGTTTGTTCGGAAAATTTTCAAGACAAAATTTGAGATCTTGACTCCCGTGTGCAGAGGCACCGAGTGTACATGCTTGCTAGAGAGCAGGGTAATGGATGAAATCACCGTTGTTGGAGGACAACCGTGTAGCGGGATTGTAAAGTCAAGACATAATTTGGTGCCAGGATCAACGCACCGTTTTGAGCATCATTGTTGAAATGGCTAGCTTTGTGGGTGGTAGGAGCGGTGAGCCTTTGAAAGGCGAAATCCTTGAGCTTGATGAGATAGCTGACTCGAGTGAAGGCAGTGGCCGAGGGACTGGGCAGCATGAGTTAAATTCTAACCAGAAGGTATAAGTTGAGACAGAGGGCTTGCCTGAGGGCACGAGCATGAAATTCAGCCAGTAGGCTACACTTTTCCAAAGGGCACAAGTTGAACAAAGCCAGTGGGCTTCATTTCAGCCTGAGGGCTACATTTCTACAAGAGCATTGAAGTTTTGGGTTGCAGGAAATTAATGTATTGATATTATTGATTGATACAATATATATTTTTGTGTATACAATGGAGAGAATGAACTCTCTTTTATAGAGAGAATGGGTACAATGGAGTAATCAAATTAATGGAGCACTAAACTAAATGGAGCACTAAACTAAATTAATGGAGTATTAACCTAAATGGAGCACTTGCTTGTGGAGCACTTGCTTGTGGAGTTTGTGGAGTTTGTGGTAGGTGAAGTTGGTGGAGTTGGTGGAGTTGGTGGAGTTTTTACATTTACATTCAACATGGGTTATAAGTAAATATCCAGCTAGAAGGCTACCCATTGCCAGAGGGCACGAGTTTGAGTTAAGCCAGAGGGCTTCATTTTGCTAAAGAGCATGAGAAAATTTGAGTTTGCAAAGAATGCATTAGACAGAGGCCTACCATTTGCCAGAGGGCTTCAGTTAAAGTGTTTAAAATTTGAGTTTGCCAGAGAACAACAGCCAAGAGGACTTCAGAGATTGAGATTGCCAGCAGGCATCAGCCAGAAAGCTTCAGAGGCATGAGCTTGTTAATGAGCAGCAGCCCGAGGGCTTTTATTTCGCCAGAGGGCACAATACAAAGATACCTGAGGTTATTGAAGATATCAGCCAGAGGGCTTTGTGCTTGCCAGAGGGCATTGTTTAATCATTTTGAGGAGCAACTGTTGGTTTGCATTGAGTCGACGAGGGCGTCGACAACTCGAGTGGAGGAGGAAGTCGCGATGTGACGACCTACTGCGAGTTAGCTCAGAGGAGCATTGGGAGCATGAAGAATCATTAGAGGAACATCGTCTAGAGGAGTCAGCTCAGAAGAGTTTGAGTTAGCTCAGAAGAGCTTGGGTTTGCTCAGAGGAGTATTGGCAGAGAGGCCATTTGAGAAGAGAACTTGGCATTTCAAAAATATTGGCAAAGGGCAGAGTTTAGATACGCTTATAAGAGCTTTGGTAGAGGCCATTTTTAGAGGGGAGCTTGGCTAAAAGAGTTGGACGTTGAAGGTAGGCCATCAACACAAAGGTGTTGGACTCATCAGAGGGGCCGGTACACGCACTGCAGCATCAGCTTTGTGCTACATCAACGAGGACATTGATGGCTGGAGTAGAGAAGAGTGTTACCGGTTGCCTTGCAAGGCTAACTCCGTGACGTTTTGCTTGCGGTGGTGTGGCCATTTGAGTGCAAGAGTGGCCATTGAGAGTGCCTCAACGTGGCTTAACATTGGCCCCAAGTAGCCCAAGGCATGTAGGCCACAAATAGCCAGCAAACGGCAGGGCTACAGCCCATGCTAGTAGCCAACCAGCGCTGCCAGTAGCCAGCAGCAGCAGCAGCATGCAGTGCAGAATTTTGGCGCATTTTTTGGGCATCCAAATGAAGGAGTTTCGAGTTGAAATTTTTACGGAAAAGAGGTCTTGGAGGAAGTGTTTTCCCGACCAAGTTTCATGATTTTTCTCAATTTGTGGAATTTATGAAAAATCATTATGACTCCTCGGACATATTGATGTTTCCTCCTGCCAGATAGCTAATTGCTTAACAAGCATATATAAGGGGGCAAGGTGTGCTACCTACCTACCTCCCCGCCCAAATTGGGCTTCAAGTGAGCAACCTAGGGGCAACTCAAGGGCGGGCTTTAAGCATCCAGAGGGGTGTCTAGAGTCTCCACGTGGGTTTGGGAGCCCTGTGGACAATGCAATAATGTAGGCACTGTGCGTACCTCCCCGAGGGAGAGGTTCATTACGTTGTTTCCATTATGCTTGCAATATGGCATCTTTGGGACTCGTTTTGGACTGAATGGGCTATCGAGGCACCACTAAAGGCCTCGTGTGCCAACTCAAGTGCTTGGTTTGGGTTCAACCTTACACGAGGGGATCTCGTGGCTTAAGCTAAGCAGTTGGAAGGCGACACCGTGTATGTGGGCTATTGAATGAAGGCATCAAACTATGTATTGACCAAGTCTATTGAGGGACTACATTATGCTATAAGCAAGCTACGGATTGAGACGTTGCCTTACTCATGCTACACGTTGGTGCAACGCTAAGGTGCACAATGGCCTTAGGCTGAATCTAACACACGTGTTGGCACGAAGACTACGCCCGTGGGCAAGAGATTGACCCTCGGTGGCTTATAGGCTTCGCATGACCAAGTGGCCATCCAATATGCATCTATTGAGGCATGCTTGTCCCTACGACACTTTGAAATGCTATTAAAGACCCAACATGCAACGTTGGCGAGGGCCTTCGCTAACACATTGTTGTGTGGCTAGGCACCTTGGTGACATAAACCTAAGTTGGACGAGCACCTTGCTTAAGGTAAGCTTGGCGCTATGAAGCGACTTATGCCGTGCTTGGTGCACTTGAGGCGTTAAGCTTACTTGTGGCATCCGGGTGAAGACGAAGCTTCCTTGTGAAGTTGTTTTGCTTGACAAAGCATTGGGCCCTAATGTTCAAACGGGTGAGACCATCAACACTCGATTTGTCAATGAGCTATGGCAGGCTTAAACTTGGTGGAGTTTGAGCGCCACACAGGCGAAAAATTGATCCGCTGTGCCTTTAAAGAAGTCGGCCCGTGACACCAACCCAAGGGGATGTTGAAATTGGATGCAAAGATTTAAGATCATCAAAGACGTAGCATCAGGCCTCATCTATTTGCACCATTAATGGGTACAGGTTATCATTTATAGAGATATCAAGGTCAGCGATGTCTTGATCGACAGTAACACAAGATTATGAGATTTTGGGCTTGCCAAATTATGCGACTAGGGAGCCAATCCTCAAACCTCTCACATGGCAGTTATTCTCGGCTATATTGCACCCGAGTTGGCCCGTATTGGAAAAACAAATACAAGCATTGTGTTTAGAGAATATTTAAAATTATTAACCAATTATCTTCTTGACACATCACTAAATTTAGAAGTAAGTCTAATTTTTTCGCCTGAATAATAATACTAACTTTTATCATAAAAAAAATAACATTTCCATTCATAATTTTTTGGTGCAAACTATAACTTCGCCACATAACTTTTACCACAAAATATTGAAACTTTCTCCACAAAAAATAACTTTTTTTACAATGTACACATTTTTGGGGATGTACATTTTTTCTAAAACCATAGTAAAAATTTCACCCTGCATTTAGATAAATAATTTTGCAACTCTATACAACTATTTTTAAGATTTTTAATTTCCCCATCTTAGTTTGAAGATTTTAAATGCCATATACAACTATTTTTGACCTTCCATTTATTCATCATATCTCGAGGTGTTACCCTTTGCATGGTGAGGGGGAGATGTTACAGTGAGCACCCTTAAAAAGGTGCATATGGTATGCCTTTTATAATTTTTTCGCAAAATTTCATAACTTAAATCTAAAATGTTATAACTTTTTCATTACAAAAGTCATAACTTTTTTTCACTGAAAAATGTCATAACAAAATCTCAAAGTGTCATAACAAAAATCACAAAATGTCATAATATTATCATTCCTAATTTTAGGGTGCACATCATAAATTTGCTATTTATAATTTTACTACAAAATGTCATAACACACATTACAAACAATCATAACATTCATCATAAAAAATCATAATTTTTTTACAATGTGCACCATTTGAAAAGGTGCACAAATGGTGTACATTGTAAATTTCTCCGTGGAGTATATTTACTATTCCAAATTCCAACTAATTTAATACAATTCTCTAGTTTACAAAATAGTTAAATAAAATTAATAAATTTTCTAACAAACCAACATGATTGTTGTTTTGCGAAATCGTGTTATAAATAATAGAAAATTATAATTAGAAAATATAATTAAGTTTTTTAATATATATATATTTCCATCTCCCTTTCCTCTATTCTTTCCTTTTGGCTTCAATAAATAATAGATTGGCAACAAACAATTAACAAATGATTTCTAGGGAGTTGTTTGACATTGTTTCAAGTCTCTTGTTTCTTGTTTTCATAAAACAGAACATGTTTTTTGTTTTTTTTTTTTATTATTTTTGGTGCAAAAAACTTGTTTGGTGAGTTGCCACAACTAATTATTGAATTATTAATTAGGGAAATTCTAATATACACTCCTTTAAAAAATGTGTACCATATGCATCCCTATTTATGTTATTTTCTTCTTTAATTATGGCATTGACATTATTTTAGTGATGATTCATGAGTTTTTTAGTTATGTCTAATGTTGTGTTTAGTTATGACATTTTTTTTTTTTTAATTATGACTCAGAAAATTAAAATTAAGTTATTTTTCTTTTTAATTATAAGGTGCATATGGTGCACACTCTTTGAAGGAAATGTACTATAGTGTTTTCCGATTAATTAATACATTGTTACCTGATATGATAAGTTTACTTCTACATTATGTTCAGCAATGACAAACAAATATTTTAGTTCAGCAGCTTTGTGAGTACATCCAATATGTATTAAAAAAAAAAAAAAAATCATTGATAACAATTAGGAATTAACCTTTCTTAACTAATATCAGTGAGATACGAAATAACAAATAAAAAAAATAATAATAAATCAAACAAATCACACACACAAGAACATAAGAATTTACGTGGTTCACTCAAAATAGAGTTACGTTCACGGCTACTGTAGTTATCACTATAATTAGAAAAATAAAACTCTCTTAACCTAAAAGAGGCGCCCCTCATTTATTTATAAGTATAGAATTGGGGTTACACGGAAGCAACATAGAAATTACGAAAGTACCCAAAAAAATTCAGCCAGGAGGTAAACCCCCTAACCACACTCTCCTTGGGGAGGCCCCAAACCCTCCATTAGACCCAGTGTTTGAGTGAACAGTAGGATTGAGTAAACAGCCCACCGACCCAACAATAACAAATGAAGGCAATCAAAGACAACAACCAATGTTCATCAGATAGTTTGGTTTTTGATATGTATAAAAAGGGGCAGAGTATATAATAGATTTTGGGAGCTTTCACATCTGCAATTTCATGAATATTCACCACCAGCCTGCAACCAATAGCATTGGATATCTAATTTTGAACAGCATTTTACATCCCCACACTTCATTGATGGATATGCATGTTGGGGTAGTGGAAGCATGAATGGGATTCACTGAGTTCAAGAAGGATATGAAAGTAATGAGAATAAAAATTGCAAAAGGCTGAGTTTATGTACTTATTTAGATGAACAAAGGCTTGCCGATAACCATTGGATGACTAAATAATCTGGAAAATAGCTCAGAACTTACAGAACAGCTGATGTTAAAAGAGATCAAGTAATTCAACGGCCTCTAGAGACAAATGGCTCTGTGATTGTTACTGATGGAACAGAAATTGGTGCCGCATCCTGTCCATTTGTGGCTTCACTAAAATCCCGAGACTTAATTATATCACTCAAGTTATCAGGTAATTGAGCTTCACCTTCCAAGTATTTTACAACATCAGACATGATCGGCCTAGCTGCAGCCACGGCATGTGAGCAAAGCAACCCGAGCTTCAACACCAACTCAGCTTCCTCAACCACATACTTAGTTCCAAGACACTGATCAATGGCCTCAAGAATGTTTCCCCTTTCCAAGCACTCAAAGACCCAATCTATCAAAATTATCTTCTCGGGAGAAGCCTGATGTTCCACCGGCCTTCTACCGCAGACAACCTCTAGCATAAATGTCCCAAATGCAAATAGATCAGTGCTTGTATTTGCTTTTCCAGTACGAGCCAGCTCAGGTGCAATATAGCCGAGAGTACCTGCCACGTGAGAGGTTTGAGGATCGGCTCCATTATTGCATAATTTGGCTAGCCCAAAATCTCCTAATCTTGCATTGAAGTCACTGTCGATCAAGACATTGCTGGCCTTGATATCTCTATGAATGATAACCTGTACCCATTGTTGGTGCAAATAGAAGAGGCCTGATGCTATGTCTTTGATGATCTTAAATCTTTGCATCCAATTTAGCATCCCCTTGGGTTGGCCATAAAGAAACTTGTCCAGACTTCCATTGGGCATGAAATCATAAACCAAGAGGAGTTCTTGCTTATGCCGGCAATAGCCAAGGAGACGGACTAAGTTTGGGTGGCGCAGCCGGCCTATGGTTGCAATTTCTGCTACAAATTCCCTCATTCCTTGTCTCGAATCGTGGGCAACTCTTTTGACAGCAACCTGTATATTTGACGATGGTAGCACACCCCGGTACACCCTACCAAAGCCTCCCCTACCAAGAAGTTCTCTCTCTTTGAAACCCTTTGTTGCCATGGATAGAACCTTATGACAGAATTTATGAGGGCCGTACTGGAACTCCCAATCCTCCAGCTCTTTTGTGAACTTTTTCTTCCTCGTGATTAGCAGAGCCCCAAAGGTGAGGACTAGGAGTACAAGAAGTCCTATGAAGGGAAGAACAATCGCCAATGCCAACATTCTCTTTTTATTTTCTTTCACTTGTGGTGTCCCGGGGATCTTGGGAAGGCGAGACAGGTCAATCGGTTCAGCTTGACCATTCATCTTAAAACTCCAACCTAGTATGTAATGAGATGAGGTAAGTAAACCTGTGGAGGTTGAAAAGCCTACATACATGTAGTCACGCAGGACTGGTGAGAGATCTCGCGTCAACGATAAGAGTGGGAGGTCAGGCTTGGGTACATAAATTGGAGCAAGGGTAACGTTAAGTTGCTTGTCTACTCCATTATATTCCACCCAAACCTGCATTCGGTCACCGCTTTTGAGGTTTAGATCTTTAAAGGTATTATTTTCACGTGTAGGAAAGTAACCTGCACTAGCAGACTTGATTGATTTCAAGCCGTTAATATCGATGCCGACATGGTTGTCATCTATGTCCTCGAATTCGAAGTCTCGGACGGTGTCTAGCTCAACAGCAACAATATGATTTGAACTAAGCCCAGTGTTGGTAGCATTGAAGATCCCAAGATATTGGTTAGATAGAGCTCCTTGGAGCTCTTTGGAAGCTGAAACAACAAAGGCCAATCCATGGCCACCAAGTCTTGGGTACTCCGGTACAATTGCAAAGATGAAAGTCGTCGAGAAGGAGATGACACTACCGTCATTTGTGGAGTTCTTGAATTGGAGGGGAAAGTTGTAGAAAGCGTGACCGATCTCTCGCATTGTAGCATTGGTTAGCGTGAATAGGCCATTGGAATCAAGCTTTGCAGTTCCACCCACTTCAGTGGGTATCCATTAAACATGAAATCATCAGGAGGACTGCTGGAATATACAATTTTCACAAGGATAGATAACCCCACGATCATGGTCATGTAAGGCATGACTAGCTTATCTTCCAAATGTTACATAAAAATGAACTATTGTCTCCTTTGGAAGTCTTTTAAGTCCTCATGACTTGCTTATCTTACAAATGCAAACTAAACTATTGTCTCCTTTAAGGTCTTTTTTTATTAAGTCATGACTAGCTTGTCTTTATCCACACACATTTCCACACGCCATGGAAGCCTGTAAGTCTCGCCGAAGCTCATGAGGAAACTTCCGCTACCATTTTAGTCTAAACGTGGGTCACATTTTTTATTTAATTTTTCAACAAGTAGGTCCCAAGGGTTCTAAAATGGTTAGTCTTCTTGGGGGTTTGCTTCTTTTCTCTCTCCAACTACTCACTAATATGTTCAATCTGTGTTCTTTCACACAATTCAATGGGTAATTATTCTGTGATCAACGAATACCACATACTTGAGAGTCAGAAATACCCAAGTGTTTGTTAAAATTCGAAGTTTGGTATAGACACGCAAAAGAAAAAGAAAAAAACACTGGTGTAACATGCCGAGTATTCGACGAAATTCTCAAATCAAATAGAAATACCATTTAATATCTTTAACCAGAATTGAAAAAACAAAAAACAAAAACAAAAAAAAGAAGAAAAGATGTGCCGTATTGGAATTGACATGTGGTTCATGGTGTGAATGAAGGGATAAAGAACTTTTGGTTCTTCCATTTTCCCTTCCACACATTTTTTCTCTCCTCTTCATTGGGCTAGCTCACTCACAATATGATGGCTATGCTTCAATCACACTACTATCATCCATGTGAAATCCTCATTAAAATAAAGAACTCGTGGGTCATTTTCATTCTATCTTTCAAATAATAATACATCCGATAATTTATTTATGAAAAATAATATACAAGTCTATTTTCTAAATCTACTTTCTAGACTTTAAAATGTGTAAGAAAAATAATTGATTAATGATAAAGGGAAAATATGAGAGAGATGAGATGATTGACTGCCGTTTGAAAAGTGGGTCTTTTAGACTAAAATAGTTAATGCCTTTTATTTATTTATGAGAAAAATGTTCAGAGTGTTGTCACATAACATTCTTGATATGGTTTTCGTCTTTACTCTCACCTCTTGCCCCTCTATTTTTTCCTCACTGGGAAGGCAGGCTGCACCAACGCCAGTCAAGTGCAACGTAATCAACGACGTGGTGGTTGTTGCATCAGTGGTATGACTTTGGTCTATTTCATTAAATTATAAAAATATTTTTGTCCATCGGTGGCGGGAACTTAAGGTACCCTACAGAGTTGGTGGACAGAGAGGGCTACCGGAAGCTGGCCAGAGATTACTTGTCGGTGGTGACAGCTTGAGGTACCCTACAGAGTTAGTGGCTAGAAGCTGGCCAGAGATTACGTGTAGTCACTAGCTAACAGCCAAAAGGTGGCTGGAGTTGGCTAGAGGTCACTAGTGACCAGTGGTGCCACAGGCCGGTGTGGTTGGAAGAGAGGGAAAAAAATGTGCAACCCGCTTTGAAAAAAACACCTTTTTTTTGTTTCAAATTTTTTTTGGACATTTTTTAAATCAATTTAATTTTTTTAAAAACAAAAGCAATATATCAAATAAGATTTCATACCAATAAAAAAATATTTCATTTCCAGTTTTCAAAAAAATCAAAACGAAAACAGAAAACAGGAAAGGGAAGCATTACCAAACAAATTTTAGTTGGGATTGGGCTCGTGTTCAATGCAACCCAACCTCAGATCGACTGCAAGCCTTTTGCCAAAACTTCTAACAGCAAATTGTATGATTTCCCCCGACTTTTTTCCAGCAACAATTTATTTCATCAACCATAATCAAGCTTGCGTGACAATAACTACGTAAGAACATAAAAAACTTCAATGAAAATTTTCTACATCAATCACTTGAAAATAATAAAGCATAAATAAACATAAAAATTTATGTTCCTTAATCACATTACAAGTGCTGGATAGATAACAATCCCTACTTCGGAAAAATTGAAAATTGGAAGAAACTCACATACTATGATTCAAAATTCCATAGAACCATGGTTCAGGCACCAAATGAATACATTTACCACCACAAAATGAGATGTAAAGCGCCAAATATGTAGATGATACTTTGAATGTGAAAGAAATTGAGAGAGATTGAGAGAGCAAATATCAGCTCTGTATTTTGATGTGTATTACAACCAAATGGAACCTCCATTATATAGGAGGTGTTTACAGACAGAATTATGATACAAAGGAATTATAGAAATGAAAGGGCCACCGAAAGCAGCCGAAAGCAAAGAAAAGGAATGCATCTATCTGGAAGGCAGCTGCACTATATAATTAATATACTATCTATCTATTAGCATGTGTACATCTAGTATTATATTACATAGTGGGATAACAGATGTATATTAACAGGCCCCCTCAAACTCAAGGAGGACAAACATCAACCAACTTGAGTTTGGAGACAAGGTCAATGAAGCGGCCAGGAGAATGAGCTTTGGTGAAGATATCAGCAGGTTGATCAACAGAAGAGATCGGATGGAGATGGACAGTACCATGAGTAACGTGTTGCCGAATAAAATGGCAGTCAATCTCAATGTGCTTGGTGCGATCATGAAAAACATCATTGTGAGCAATTTGAAGAGCACTGTGATTGTCACAAAAGAGGGCAGTAGCGCCAGAGGGAGTAACACCCATGTCAGCAAGAAGCCAACGAAGCCAGAGAAGCTCCTGAGTAGTATCAGCAAGGGCACGGTATTCGGCCTCGGTACTAGAACGAGCAGTAAGAGATTGTTTCTTACTGCGCCAAGAAATAAGAGAATCACCCAGAAAAAAGCAAAACCCAGTAGTAGAGCGGCGGTCAGTAGGATCGCCAGCCCAATCAGCATCAGAGAAAGCACGAAGCTGGAGAGAGGAGCGGGCGGAATAATGAAGACCATGAAACATGGTGCCTTTGAGATAGCGAATGATACGAACTAATGCAGCATAATGTGTGGTACGTGGAGCCGACATAAACTGGCTGACAATATGGACGGCATAGGCAATATCAGGACGAGTAACAGTGAGATAGACAAGACTGCCAACCAGCTGACGATATAGAGTAGCATCAGAGAGAAGAGTGCCATCAAGAGGTGTAAGACGACTCTGAGGCTCCAGGGGAGTGGAGGCAGTCTTGCAATCCGTAAGACCAGCACGGGTGAGAAGATCAGAGGTATACTTAGCCTGAGAGAGAAAAGAACCCGTGGAATCATGGAAGATTTCAAGACCCAAGAAATAGCTGAGAGGACCAAGGTCTTTCATCTCGAAATGATGGCTAAGAAATTGTTTAAGATGAAGAATACCATTGACATCATCACCGGTGATAATCATATCATCCACATAAAGAAGAAGCAAGGTGGTCCCTTGAGCAGTTTTGCGGATAAAAAGTGCAGTATCATAAGAGCTGGAGGTGAAACCACAGTCATGAATAGTAGAGCTGAACTTGGCAAACCAAGCGCGGGGAGCTTGTTTGAGACCATATAAAGCACGCTGAAGTTTGCAGACTTTATGAGGTGGATAAGTAGACCCAGGGGGAGGTTGCATGTAGACCTCCTCAAGAAGAACACCATTAAGAAAGGCATTTTTCACATCCATTTGATAAAGATCCCAGTGTCGGGTAGTAGCAACTGCAATGAGGCTGCGAACAGAGGTGAGACGAGCAACAGGAGCAAAGGTCTCCTCATAGTCAATACCATATTCTTGGTTGAAGCCTTTAGCAACAAGGCGAGCTTTATAGCGCTCAATAGATCCATCAGAACAGGTTTTGATTTTGTAAACCCATTTACAGCCAATGGCAGTCTTGCCAGGAGGAAGATCAACAATGTCCCAAGTGTGAGTTTTGTCTAAAGCCTGTAATTCATCAGTCATAGCTTGCTGCCAAAGGGATTAGAGCGAGCCTCCCGATAGGAGGTGGGTTCATAAGTAGAAAAAGCAGTAGAACCAACAATAAAGTCACGAAGACGAGTAGAAGGTTGGATTACCCGGTGTGGTCGAGCAGGAGGAGGAGGAGCCAGAGGAAGAGACTCAACAGGGGGTGAGGAGTCCGAGGGAGCAAGAGCAGGACCATCAGAGCTGGCAGGTGCTTGAGAAAGACCAGTAGGCAAGGCAGTCTCAAGAGAGTCAGGCAGGGGCAGTGGAGTAAGCTCATCAGAAAACAGATCTGCAGAAGGGTTAGTAAAACACAGAGAGGGTGAGGGAACGGATAAACGAATTGAGAGAGGGAGGAAAACATGTGTGTTCCCAAAAGACCACATGACGAGAGATACGGAGACGCTGGGAGAGAGGATCCCAACAGCGATACCCTTTATGTTCAATACCATACCCCAAGAAGCAACAAAGGCGGGAACGAGGTTCAAGTTTGGTACGTTCATGAGGTTGGAGAAGAACAAAGCAGGCAGAGCCAAAAACCCTAAGGGTGTCATAAGGGGGACGGGTGCCATGTAAACGCTCATATGGAGTGTGATTATGAATGACCGGTGTAGGGATACAATTGATAGTGTAAGCAGCAGTGAGAGCGGCTTCACCCCAAAAATTTTCCGGACAGGAGGAAGAGAGAAGGAGGGCTCGAGTAGTGTCAAGTAGATGCCGATGTTTTCGTTCAGCACGGCCATTTTGTTGGGACGTACCTGGACAGGAACGATGAGGTTGAGTACCATGACTCCTAAGGAAGGAAAGAAAGTCAAAGTCTTTATATTCCATGGCATTGTCGGAGCGAAAAATCTTGATAGTTTTAGAAAATTGGGTTTTAACCATTGCAGCAAAATCGTAATAAAGTTGTTTGAGTTCAGAGCGATTTTTCATAAGAAACAACCATGTAAAACGAGAAAAATCATCTATAAAAACAACAAAATAACGTGCACCTCCCATAGTAGGAGTAGGAGAGGGTCCCCAAATATCAGAATGAATGAGATCAAAGGGCGCAAGAGAAACAGAATCACTTTTATTAAACGACAAAGCAGGTTGTTTTGCAAGTTGACAGGACACACAATTGAAAGCATCAGAACTTACAGTACCCAAATGACCACTAGAAATTAAAGACTTCAAACGACCAACAGAAAGATGGCCCAAACGATAGTGCCAAAGCTGAAAAGGAGATAAAGGAGGAGCAGTGGTAGCAGTGGTAGGAGCAGTGATTTGAGAGGAATCCGGAACATGAAGATGGATAAGTTCGTAGAGACGCCCTCGCTTACGGCCTATCCCAAGAGTTTGCCCGGTCCGAGGGTCCTGCACCAAACAACCAGTATGGGAAAAGGTAACAGTTAGACCATGCTCACATAATTGACTAATGGAGATAAGATTTAAAGTGAGAGCAGGCATAAGATATACATGGGATAAAGATAAGTGAGAGGTGGAAACAGACCCAACATGACTTACAGACAGAAGAGACCCATCAGCAGTATGGATAGAAGGAACATGAGGAGTCGAAGAGAGAGGAGTAAAAAGAGTAGGATCAAAGGTCATGTGATTACAACAAGCGGAGTCAAAGTACCAGGAAGTGTTACCTGCGGTGGTAGACAAAGCAGTAGATGGAGGAGTACCGGCATGCTGCCAAAAATGTTGAAACATGGCTTCAACATCGGTGTGAGAGAAGACCGGAGTGGAAGGATCTACCGGGACAGAAGAGGGTGAATCTTCGGAGGCGGCAGCAGCAGTGTGTGGAGCAGGCATGTTTTTAAATGGAGTCCCAGAACGGTGAGAGTTGCTACGGGAAAAATTCCCGGTGGAAGGACCATGGCGAGAGGCACGGGTAGGATTGCGGAAGCAATCTTGTTGGAGATGACCGGGGCCAGTCTTGTTGCAAAATCGACAAAGACGAACGGGACAATGAACCAGAAGATGAGTCGATGGAAGATTGCGGTTGTGACAGTAGTTGCAGGAAGTGGACCGCTGTGGTGGAGGAGAACCCCGAGCCTGAGGAGTAGCAAGAACAGAGTCCACAGGGTGCGGATGTGGTGAAGGAGAGCCCCGAGCCTGGGGAGTAGCAAGAACAGAGTCCACAGGGTGCGGATAGAGAGTGCCAAACCTGGTCTCCTCGGACAGAAGTTCAGAAACGGCTTGCTCAAGAGTGGGTAAAGGAGTGCGATGGAGGAGAGATGCGCGTACGGGCTCAAAACGAGGAGTGAGAGCCATGAGAAACTGAACCAAGCGATGTTGGTCACGGTAGGTAGTAAACAAGGCAGCATCCTCAGTGTGAGGCCATGGAGGCTCAGAAAGAGCGAGTTGATCCCAAACATAATACAGTTGGGAGAGAAAATCATTAATGGTCTGAGTTGTTTCTTGGCGCATACAGTGAAGATGACTCAGAAGTTGATATTGGTGAGCAAGACCGGTAGTCTGATAGCGTTCTTGCAAAAAATCCCAAATGGCCTTGGCTGGAGAGGAAGCAGACTCAAGTTGGAACCTTCCAAACTGAAGGCTGATGGATGTAATAGAAGTATTGCGAAGCCAGGTGATGATCTGATAGTTTTTACTATCCCAATCTTCCAAGCGGTCGAGATATTTGGCAGCGGAGTCCGTGGCAGCGGATTCCGTGGTTGTTAGGATTGGTTTGCACACATCCCCAGTAATGATACGCCAAAGTTTCTTGCCTTTGAGGAAGCCAGACATGGCTTGTGCCCAAAGGACATAATTAGTCCCGTCAAGAATAACGGAAATTGGGTGACTAGAGGAATCCGGGCGATCCATGAGGAGAAAATAGCAAAATGGAGGTAGATTCTGAAAAAACCGAGGTTACCGGTGAATTCAGAAGGCCGAAATTAGTGGGAAAATGAGTGAAATGTCCCAAAATATGACTAGAGGGACGAAAATGAGCTGGCGGCGCACGTTAGCAAGGTGTGCGCGGCGCACGTTAGCAAAGCAGACTGCAGGGCTGACGTCACAGAGGCGCGGCGCACGTTAGCAAGCTGGTGCGCGGCGTACGATAGCAGAAGAGGACAGGCAGTGCACGGTAGCAGAAAAGCTGACGTGTGCTGACGTCAGAAACACGCGGCGTAGGTTAGCCGCGGATGTCGCAGTGCACGATAGCACGGCGCAGTGTGGAGGACGCGTGGAGCGCGTGTGAGGCGGAAGGCGAAGACAGGTGACGCGCCGGTCACAAAAGCGGCGCGTGAGAGCGCGTGTGGCGTCGGAATGGGCTGAAATTGATGGCGTTGGAATCGTCTGGAGGAGACGAAGGCTCTGGTATGGTGAAACCCGTATTTCAGAGATGGACGAAAATGGGATACAGATGAAATGCAATCTGCAGAAAAATATGTTGGAAGCAGAGGCTAGGCAGAGTACCTGTGCTCTGATACCATGAAAGAAATTGAGAGAGATTGAGAGAGCAAATATTAGCTCTGTATTTTGATGTGTATTACAACCAAATGGAACCTCCATTATATAGGAGGTGTTTACAGACAGAATTATGATACAAAGGAATTATAGAAATGAAAGGGCCACCGAAAGCAGCCGAAAGCAAAGAAAAGGAATGCATCTATCTGGAAGGCAGCTGCACTATATAATTAATATACTATCTATCTATTAGCATGTGTACATCTAGTATTATATTACATAGTGGGATAACAGATGTATATTAACAGAATGATTGCTGGGCTTACAATATTTTCCACTCGTGCTCCAAACCACCACAAATTCTTGAAATACAGCCTGCTGCACTCATTGGATAACCAGAAACTGCACAAATTGGGAGTTGGGATTTATAAAAAAAAATAATAATAAAAAAAAAAAAAAGGACAACAAAAGAATGTACCATAATTATGCAACCAATTAACAATTGATATTAAACAGCATATTAGAACATATAATCTTCAAAGTTGGGACCAATATCTACTTGAACAACCAGTTCTGGATTAGATCTCTACGTTACATGGGGGTCAAAGCATGTCCGTGTGTAACTTTTACCTCCCATCTAATTTAGTTTCAAGTGTTGAATATGCACATATATACCATCTTATGTGGTGTCGATATGGGTATTCCAGGCTGAAGCAAAGGGTCCAAGAAACATCAACAAACAAACAAGATGAACAACTGCAGAATGCTTATGAGACCTATGCAGTATGCTCACAAGAACTTTGAGTAAGGTGGTATGCATATGTGACTTAATGGACCTTAAAACTTTGTAATCTATATATATATAGTTGGATATATAAACTGTTATAATGTCAACCAACCCAAAATTACAGTGCTACTCCATAGATAGATTTGATAGTAGAAGACTATACATGATATGTTATTTACTCGTAAGTATATTGAAGACATTCTTCAGCAACTTTCAACCAACAAGCCTACCTTGAGGATTAATACAACTTGATCAAGAATGCAAATAAATTCCAACGCAACCAATGCACAATATAGTTTGTAATAGATAGGCATCCAGGAAGCACAAGTACTCCAAAATGGATGCTGTGTCGGTGTCCAATACATAAGAAGCACGGACACTCCAAAATAGATGTTGTTTACATGTCTAACACATATCAGAAAACCGACATGCCGCTTTCACATGTGTCCGTGTGTCAAACATGCCTATTTTATTGTTTTTTCTTGTAAGACACTTTGGGGACACTTCACTAACACGTGTCCTGTGTTAAGATGAATTTTCTTTTTCATAAATATTTTAGAAAGTAGATTTGGATGGAAGTAAAATATATAGAAATAAAGGGGGGGAAGTGAAAAAAAATACACCCACATATATATATATATAGATGCCACTTTATCTATGTGTCCTAAATTTATATTCGTATAAATAGCAAATGGAAGTATATTAAAAAAGAATAATGTGCAGGACCCCCTTTGGACCCCCTCTTGATTTGATTGGTCACCTTTTTCTTCTTTTCTCTTTTTTTTTCTTTTCCCTCCAATCACCACCCGCCACGTGTCAAAGGGGTGGTGGGGGTAGTGATTTGAGGGGGTGCCAATCACCACTGATTAAAAAATTTGTCATATTCCCTCCGTGTTCATGTCTTATTTTTTTAAAATCATTTTGTCCCATATCCATATTCGGGCTTCTTAAATAGGTATTCAATCTCCAATAGTACATGTGCTACTGTGGTTGGGATACTTAACATGCCCAGTATTCAACGAAAATTCTCAAATCAAACAGAAATAGACTATTTAACACCTTGAACCAGATCAATTGAAAAAAATAAAAAAGATAAAAAAAAATGAAGAGAAGATGTACTGTATTGGAATTGACATGTGGTTCATGGTGTGAATGAAGGGATAAAGAACTTTTTTTTAACAAAGGGATAAAGAAGTTTTGGTTCTTCCATTTTCTCTCTCACCTTTTTTCTCTCTTTTTTTCTTCATTGGGCTAGCTGACTCACAGTATGACAGCTATGCTTCAATCACACTACTATCCATGTGATGTCCTCATTAAAGAAATAAAGAACTTGTAGGTCATTTTCATTCAATTTTTCAACAACAATTTACATTTTTAGTAATTAAACTTGACGATTAAAAGAAATTTAGTCTCCAAAAATTATAAAATAAGCAATTAAAACTTACATTGGTCGGCATTGAAAATGGTTTTAGTTACTAAATTTTTTTTAATAGCTATATATTAATTATTGGCGACCAAAAAAAATTTAGTTACTAAACATGTTACAATAGGCGACTAAAAATTATTTTAGTCAGCATTATTTCATGTTTTAGGCTACTAAAATTTATTTTAGTCGTGGTGTATCAGTTTTTGCCTACTAAAATAAATTTTGTTGCAAAAAGCTAGCATAATGTTTGCTATTAATTTTGGCAACCAAAATTTTGGTCGGCAAATATTCATTTTCAGTGACCAAAAAACTTTTAGTTGCTGTAAAGTAAATTTTATCTACTAAAATAATTTAGTCACTAAATAAAAAGCATAAATTTTATTTTTATATTTGGTGACCAAAAATTTGGTCGGTAAATATTTCTTTTCGGTGACCAAAATATCTCTAGTTGCCAAAAGTGTTACAATTAGCGACTAAAATTTAGATTGATTGGCAATAATAGCAAATTTTTTAGTAGAAACTTTCTCAGATTTGGAGACAATTCACAGCTTATGTTTTATTTTATTATTTTTTTTCATATATGTTTTTATCAGTAAACAAGACTCTCGCTCTCCCTCTCTCTCATGGACTCACTATCACTTTACCCCCCCATTACTCACTGTGGATCTTCCACCATCACTCAACGTCAATCTTCCACTGTCGCACATTGCCACCACCACCGCCACTGCCGCTCGCCTCGCTGTAACATTGAGATTTTTCTCTTCCTCTGTCTATTTCTCTTACTCTCGCTATCTCTTTCCCTCTCGATCTATGTTTTTCTATCTCCCTTTGTCTATTTCCCCATTCCACCCTAGCTCTAGGTTTTTTTCTTTTGTAGCGTAGGGTTTTGATTTATATGAAATTAATGAACCAATGATTGAAATGGGTTTTAATAAAATAATTGAAAGAACATGTAATTTATTAGGTAAATTATCAATAGGTCTTAATAGTTAGATTTAATTCTCATCAAATCCTAATAAAATCGTCTCTAAAAATAATTTTTTTGTGACGATTTTTTATATATATTGCTAAAAATTGACAATTAGTGATTTTTTTTGTCACAAATTTTATAAATTATTGCTAAAACTTACAATTAGTAATATTTTTTTGTGACAAATTTTTCAAATTATCACTAAAAGTTAAAAATTTTGTAACGATTTTTTTAAACTACCACTAAAATTTATAATTAATGACATTTTTTATGATAAAATTTTTAAACTGTTACTAAAAATTAATAATTAATGATGTTTTTAATAATATTTTATAAAAAATATATCATTAATTATCCTAGTACGTATTGGATATTAAATAGGTGTTTAGCATACACTAAAAAAATATATTTTTTACTTACATATATTTATTTAGATCACATCAATCAAAATCTATTAATATATCCCCTATACTTTTCTACCCTTTCTCTGTTTTTTTATAAAAAATAAAAAATTACACTTATTCTGAATAGTATCAAAAATTCACTCTAGTCCCAGATTCAAGATTTAGCCAGATATTTCAGCCCCAGCCAGCATTTTCTGATAATCTTTATGGGTTTTTTTGGTGCTAGATCCTTGTTTGGTGCACCGCTTGCACCGTTTACAGAGGCATAACCGGATGTCTGCATTCTTCAGAGTCTGCAAAACACCCATTTGCGCCTTATTCAGATCGCACATACCTGCTATTTTTTTCACAAAAGTTGTTTCATTTGTTGTCTCTGTTAATGAAAGCCTTGATTTTGGGAAGATGGGTTATGGGTATCTCCATCTCTCTGTATTTATTTTTTTTAATATTATCTTCTACTGTTTGTTTGGTGGGTTCAGCTCTATTTGATGATTATTTGATTTTTCTACAGCTGCAAGCATTGTAGAAGATGCAAGATCAGAGCTCCCTGCTGCAACGAGGTCTTCGATTGTCGTCATTGTCACAATGAATCCACGGTATTATCATCAAATTACCTATTTTTTATGATCCGGGTGTTTGTTATTTCGTTTGTTTGATCAATTATAGCTTGCTTAGCTACCCCTTAGATCGGCACTAGCTCAATTTGCAGTGATCTTTTTATATTGAGTGCAAAATAAATATATCTATTTTTTATGTGGGTTTTTGTTATTTTGCCTTTTTTCATTCATTCGAGCATGTTGAACAGCCCCTTTGATTGACACGAACGTGTTCAGATCGATGTTAAGCAAGTATGTTTAATCATGGATCTATTTCTTTCACCATCTCTTCATTCATTTGTTTTATTATCTAAGGTTTAGCTGCCAATTACCTTTTTTGACAATTATTCAACGACTAATAAAAAAATTTGGTCAGTAAAACCATTCAGCGACTAAATATTGACTTTTGGAGACTAAAAATTTAGTCGCCAAAAGTGCCATTTGTTGTGGTGTCTCTTTCTCCAACTACTTACGAATCTGTTCTTTCACACAATTCAATGGAATCAAAGGACACGACATACTTGAGAGTCAGAAATACATATTATTTTTCATGTAACATGCCAAAGTATAGTTGGTATAGACACAAAAACACTGTAGTGTAACATGCCAAGTATTTGACAAAATTCTCAAATCAAATAGAAATAGACTATTTAACTTCTTTAACAAACATTGCAAAAAAAATATAAATAAATAAATAAAAATGAGAAACAACATTCACATTGTTTGTTAAATACAAACAAAATGAACCCCACTGCTTCTCTAAAAAATGAAGAGAAGAAGATGTACTGTATTGGAATTAACATGTGGCTGAATGAAGTGATAAAGAACTTTTGGTTCTTCCATTTTCTCTTTCACACCTCTTTTCTCTCTTTTTTAATTCATTAGGCTAGCTGACCCACATTATGATAGCTATGCTTCAACCGCACTACTACCATCCATGTGGTGTCCTCATTGAAGGAATAAAGAACTTGTGGGTCATTTTCTTCCTGTTTTCCGGAAAATAATACAGACCGATAAGTTTGTTTATTTAACTTTTTTTAAATGTTTAGAATATGCAGTGTCAGTCACATTACATTCTTGATATGGGTTTGCATAATTACTCTCACCTCTTTCCCCTTGTTTTATTTTTTCCTCACCAAGAAGGCGAGCTGCACCAACTCCAGTCAAGAGCAACATAATCAATTATACCTCGTAATGGGGTAGTGGGTTGTCAATGTCATGAGGTGGATCCCATTCAACAGTTGCTTCTCACCACGTGAAATTTGCCAATTCCATTGATGGAATATCCATATGTCAGTTGTAAATTGAGTGAGGTGGATCCCATTCAACACTTGCCTCTCACCATGTAAAATTGCATGTAGATAAAGTTAGGATATGAGGAGACTCGAGTTCAATTTCTGTAACTACTAACTATTGCATTTGTAAGATAAGCTAGTCATGTCTTACATGATCATGGCGGTATTTCTCCTTTTAAAATTTGCATATTCCAGTAGTCCTTTGGATGATTTCATCTTTAATGGGTCCACAATGAAGCTGGATGGAACTGCAAAGATTGATTCCAAAGGCCTATTGATGCTAACCAATAGTACTAGTTCACGACAAACGGGCCACGCTTTCTACAACGATGCCATCCAATTCAAGAACTCCACAAACAATGGTAGTGTCATCTCCTTCTCTACTACTTTCATCTTTGAGATTGTACCGAAGTGCCCAAGTTCAGATGGCCATGGAATGGCCTTTGTTATTTCACCTTCCAAAGAGCTCGGCGGTGCTCGGCCTGCTGGATATCTTGGGCTCTTTGATGATATCAACACGGGGAGTAGTTCAAATCATATTGTTGCTGTTGAGATAGACACCTTCAAAGACGTTGAATTCGATGATAGAGACGACAACCATGTTGGCATCGATATTAATGGCTTGAAATCAATCATATCTGCTAGTGCAGGTTACTTTCCTGCAGGTAAATATGGTATCTTCAAAGATCTAAAACTCAAAAACGGTGACCCAATGCAGGTTTGGGTGGAATATAATGGAGTAGAAAAGCAAATTAATGTTACCCTTTCTCCTATTAATGTAACCAAGCCTGACCTTCCACTCATATCATTGAGGCGAGATCTTTCGCCGGTCATCCTTGACAACATGTATGTAGGCTTTTCGACCCCCACAGGCAGGCTTACTGCATCTGATTATTACATACTAGCTTGGAGTTTTAAGATGAATGGTGAAGCTCAACAGATTGACCTATCTCGCATTCCTAAGATCCCCCAGCCTTCACAAGAAATAGACAGAGAACCGAACGCAGTACTGGAAGTTTTGTTTCCATTCATTTTATTTCTTGTACTCCTCCTAGTCTCACTAGCTGGTGGTCTTCTAATCTCAAGGAAAAAGTTTATTGACGTGCTGGAGGATTGGGAGGTCCAATATGGCCCTCACAGATTCAGTTATAAAGATCTCTCTATTGCCACAGAGGGTTTCGAAGAGAGAGAACTTCTTGGCAGGGGAGGCTTTGGTACAGTGTACCGAGGTGTGCTACCAACATTGAATACACAGGTTGCTGTCAAAAGAGTTGCCCACGATTCAAGACAAGGAATGAGGGAATTTGTAGCAGAAATTGCAACCATAGGCCGCCTGCGTCCCCTAAACTTAGTTCGCCTCCTTGGGTATTCCAGGCATA
>JAPPVO010001265.1:0-28166 GCA_030407325.1 Camellia japonica | reverse complement strand
AACAGTAAGGACGAATGTGGCCATACCTACCACAGTGATGACAAATAAAAATAGGTTTTACCTCCTTTTTGTTGATCTTACCTGCTTTTGCTTGATGAAGAGAAGGATCAACCTGGTCTATTTTCAATTTGCCCTTTGCTTGAGTCTTCAAGTTAAGTGAAGTAGAGGCCTGTCCTTTGTGAGCTGTCACACCATAGCCTAGCCCTCTTTTGTCAGAACCCATTTGTTGAGACCCGAGTATGTCTTCTAGAGATCTGGAACCTTTGTTCCATATTGCAATTGTTGCTCTAGCAATATGGAGTTCTTCATCTTTCTGTCTGACTTTCTCTTCCAATGCAGCTTGTGATAGCTCAAGTCTTTCAAGTTTTTCTTCATATGTGGAATACACCTTCAGAAGTTCATTCCTTTCAGTTTCACAGGATAGAAGTTTTCCACATAAGTCTTGCCTGTCACTTGAGATCTTGATGACATTCTGTTTTGCTGTCAAGAGTTCTCCTTTGAGCCGGACATTCTCATTCTCACATGTTTTGAGCTTGAGAGAGAGTTTGTCGTTGGTTTTAGACAAATTCAGAGATTCCTCATACAGCTTCTCGTAAGCTTGTTGTAGTTCTTCGCCATTGATCTCATCAATGTCTTCAGATAGTTCATCATCCTCTCTTTGCTCCTCATTCTTCTTGAACTCGTCCACTCTAGTAACCAAGACAGATAAGTTGCTGGATGGTGGTGGAGGTGGATCTTTTCCTTCATGGAAGTGGCTCAGAATTTCCCATGCATCTTTAGCCTTTGTGCAGTGAACAACCCGTTGCTGTTCTTCATTAGAAATTGCTCCACGAATAATGATTAGGGCTTTCTGATTGCCCGGATTATCTGCACTTTCTGTATCTTCTTCAATGGTTTGCCAACCTTCTGGTTCAAAGGCTCTCAGAAAAGCCCTCATTCTGATTTTCCAATACAGGTAGTTGGTCCCATCAAAGGTGGGAGCATGATGCAAGTTCTGACCATGGGCTGATTCCGAAGGCTTTGGAAGAGGTTGAGAAAACGTGGCCCAAAATGCCATGAAAGCACTATCCCCATCTTCACCAGATTCAGGTTCTTCGGGTTCTTGCTTCGACCCGCTTTCATCATCCCAAGTTACGGTGTAGACTTTCTTCCGATTCTTTTTCGTAGGGCATTCAAGGGACATATGGCCAAACCCTTGACATTCATAGCACTTGACCCCTGGCCCCCTAACAACCTTCTTTTCAGTAGTTTGAGCAAATTTTGGTGGAAAAGTTTTTGGTTTGTCATTATTCTTATCTTTTGAAATAGGGGCTCTGAAATTAGGCTTCTTTTTCAAAAAAATTTTAAACTGTTTTGTAAGCATAGCCGTCATCTCAGACTTTAAATCAAATTCAGTCTCCAGAGGTTTTGCAGTCTCATGAGTACTTGTGAAAGCCATACTTTCTTTTTGTTTTTTCTTGGAAATTTGGTGTGCTTCATAAGTCTGCAAATTTCCAACCAATTGATCGAGCTTGAGGGTATCAACATTCTGAGCCTCCTCAATGGCTGTCACCTTTGATTGGAACCTCTCGGGAAGGGACCTCAAAATTTTTCCCACAACTTTTGCTTCCGGGATTTTTTCACCGAGAGTGAAACAGGAATTCACGATATCACTGAGTTTTGCATAGAAATCATCAAACGTCTCATCGTCGCGCATAAAAAGGGTTTCAAAGGCGGATGTGAGACGTTGAAGTTTTGACCTTTTGACAGAGGTGGTTCCTTCGTGAATTGTTTCAAGAATATCCCAAGCCTCTTTTGCTATTTCACACATGCAAATTCGACGGAATTCTTCAGGTGTGACAGAGAGCAGAAGAGGGAGTTGAGGGCCTTGCTGTTCCAACTCGAGTTCTGGTAATCAGTTGTGTCCCATTTATCAAGGGGTTTAGGAATATCAATGCCATCTATAGTGACAATAGGTTCACTCCACCCAAAGACAACGCAGTGCCAAACTTTCTCATCGATGGATTTTAAAAATGCTCTCATACGAGCTTTCCAATAAGAATAGTTTGTACCGTCAAGTAAAGGAGGTCTATGAGTCAAGTTACCTTCACGAATAGAATCCATAATACTAGTCACACAAAATCACACTCCTATAGTTTTGATAAAAACAAAAGTTTTTTTGATAAAACAAAGAGTGACCCGCTTTGATACCAATTGAAAATCCTATGTGATTCGTGATTAGATAAAGATTAAAATATTCCAAACTCCAAAAAATTCCAAAACACTCAATCTAAAATCATCAAGCACTTACGAGAGTGATTTTAGTTTGTTTGTTTTTAGGAATAAATAATAAATCAACACAAACGATTTTTTACGTGGAAAAACCACAATTGAAGAACCTTCAATTGTAATTAAAAACCACGGGCGAACCGCCACTAATCAATCCACTACAGAAGGACTACAAGGTTACAAAGAAACCATACAAATTACCTAACCCAGTCAATTTGTCTCTGAATCTTCTGTAACTCTTTCACCACGCCTTCGTCACGGAACTGATTCTAAAGTTGATTCCACAGCACAACTTCGCTTGTCGAATTAACGACTACGTAAAGAATCAAACGCCTTTTGAAACTTTACGTGTTGATCTTCGGATTCCACCGAAGAGAACACTCTTGAATATGTAGTATCAAACTCTTTGATGTATGAATCTCAACTCATAAGTTTAGAACTCTCTCAAGAACATCAAAGAAAACTCACAAGAACTCAGAAGAAAACTTCACACAAAAACCTAGGACTCTTCAACAAGATCTAGGAAAAGTAATCCTTGAAAAAGACCCAAACTGCGAATTTATAGAAACTGACATCGCGCGGTCCGCTCGAGCGTGGGTCTTCCCGCTCGAGCGGAGACTTCAAGATTTGTGACTCATATAGCCTTCCCGCTCGAGCGTCCATTGCCCCGCTCGAGCGGGGAATCACACCATCCAGTATCTTGGCAGACTGTGCAAAATTGCTGAGGGCTTGCAATCCCCGCTCAAGCGTTACTTTCCCCGCTCGAGCGGGGAGACAAAAAACAGAAAAACCTGGAAAACTTTAACAACTTACAACCTTGGTTTTGATGCACGGATTTTGACAACAAAAGGTCCTAACACATTTAGTTTAAAAAGGCCTCAAACATGTAACATTTTTCTACACACATTCTATTCTTAGTAAGTATAAATTTATCACTCTCAAACACTAGCCTAAACCCATTTTTACTCAGCAGAGATCCGGAGACTATATTCTTGCAAATGTTCGGTACATGCAGCACATTGTTGAGAGTGAGTTCTTTTCTAGATATCATCTTTAGAATAATCTTTCCTTATCCTTCAACTTTAGAAGTTGAGGAGTTGCCCATAAAAAGTTATTCACCGTTGTCCATTATAGAATAAGATATGAATATCTTTTTATCGGCACAGATGTGACGAGTAGCACCAGTGTCCACCTGCCATTCTTTAGATTTTCGACAAGGTTTGCCTCGGAAACAACTGCAGAAAGATTTATGTCCTCAACACCATTGGGAATTTTGTCCATTTCGGTCATATTGGCTTAAGCAGGCTTCTTGCTTGATCTTTCTTTGCCTTTGCATTTACTACGACAATCTTTGGCCTGATGTATCTCTTTATCACAGATGTAACATTTTTCATTAAACTTGTACTTCTTATTTTCCCCTCCTTTAGAGCCTTGTGCAGAACTTTCCCCAAAATACTTTCGTTTCTTTACTTTTGGAGCATGTTCCACCACATTTGCCTTAGACTCCATTGGATACTTACCAGCCCGTTTTTCAGAATTGCAGTTGTCCTCCTCAATCCTCGAACGCACAATCAATTCCTCTAAAGTCATTTCTTTGTGCTTGTGTTTGAGGTAGTTCTTGAATTGCTTCCAGCCTTGTTATAATTTTTCAATTAAGGTAGCAACTTGGAAGGATTCACTGAAAGACATGTCTTCTGTATAAATGTCATGCAGAATGAGTTGGAGATCTTGAACTTAGCTGATCACAGTCTTAGAATCAACTATCACAAAACCTAGGAATTTGCCAACCACAAATTTTTTGAGCCAGCATCTTCGATTTTGTACTTTTTCTCTAAAGACTCCCAAAATTCCTTTGCCGTCTTGATAGGGCTGTAGACGTTGTATAATGTGTTGTCAAGTCTGTTCAAGATGTAGTTTCGGCAAAGGAAATCAGCATGTTTCCAAGCATCGACCGCAACAACCACTTGCCGGTCGGTTTTATCTTCTTTTAGAGTAGGAGCATCCTCACGGAGGAAACGTGCCAGGTTTAGAGTAGTAAGATAGAACAATATTTTCGGCTGCCATCTTTTAAAATCAGTTCCTAAGAACTTCTCTGGCTTTTCACTATGATTGACTGGAACAGTCATAACAAGAGAGGGGGTTGGAGCAATTGCAGCCACCACACCAGTACTTGTTTGAGCATTAGTTTCAGTAGTTATGAATTCTAAATTGTAGCAATCCCGGTTTCAATCCTTCTTTTATGTTTTGCCACTTCGACTGGGCCGGTCGGGGGTCGAGGGGGCAGCGTCCCTTGGCGGGTCCAAGGGCAGCGCCCTGGCGGGGGTCGAGCTGCCCGGTCAGCTCGCGGGTTCCAAGGGCAGCGCCCCTCAAAACAAAAATTCAAAATGCATTTGAAGTTACTTGACCTATGTCCGCAATAATACTGGGAGAACGTATTTCACGCTCGAGCATAGGGTTTCACATTTTGTGTTCAAAGGTTTCCACTTTATAAGCATTTGGACACAAAATGTTTCCTCTCTCAGCGATGTGGGACTCAAAGAGTGGACGAAAATGTTGTGCCAAACGACGTCGTTTGGTGTGTTTGTTGGAAGTCCCAGATCGATTACAAGATACATTTTAAGGTGGACAAACTTCTATATAAGTGCAAGTGTAGAGGGTTAGTTTATCGGCTTCTATGGTTCTTTCTTGGTTTAATGAGCCATTACGAGCCGAGCTCGAGTTATATAAATTTTAGTTGTGCCGAGCTGGATTTTGGCCATAATTCCATTGGGATTTTGGCCATAGTTCCTTCGCCAAAGTTGTGTAATTTCTTGAGGGCTTTGTTGTGTGTGGTGGAGATCGAGTTTCATCGTCGTTGATTTTGGGGTTTCAACTCTTTTCATCTTCTCCATTTGAGCTCCGAATTTGAGGTAGGGATTCCTACTCATTCTTATGTGTTTTAACATAAATGTTGAGTTATTTGTATAGATGATTTGATTTGGGAACTTAAGGTTGGAGATGTATAATGTTGAAAACAGGGGTTTTGTTCAATTGACTCATACCTGTGTGTTTTGGGTTTAAAATGGAGATTATTGATGTTTTTGATAATATTTGAGCCTTTGGGTCAATATTGAGAAAAATGGGAAAAATACCATGTTTGGGTATATTTGGGTCATTACTGTAATTAATGACAATTAATACAGAAATATGAAATTGAGTTGGAAATAATAAAATCGACCCAATATGAGGTAGAATGGTGGAGTTGGATTCATTATACCCTCACTTTGAAAATGTTGAGATTATATATAACTGTTGTAGCATTTATTTTCTATTTAGAAATAACTGCTTTGGGCTATCGGTGGAGGATAGTCTTGATTGTTGTAGACAATGCATGATGCTTAGGCAAACTAAAACTAATCAATTGAAATGTCATCGAATATGACGGTTGTGATAATACATCGAATTTATGTAGTAAATGAACATGTATATGATGATGTTTATATACATTGTGTTGTGTGGGAGGAGATAGGGGATGTACTCCATGGTTTAAGGGAAGATAGGGGATGGACTCTTAAACTGGATGCTGTTTGGGAGGAGATAGGGGATGTACTCCATTGATACAGCAAATAAGTGTATCTATTGAAGTATTGATATAGCAAATCTGTATATCATATATGAAGTATGGAAGTGTTTTGTTTGAGATTGATACAGCAAATATGTGTATCTATTGTGAAGTACGAAATGTTTAATTTGAGTCTTTATCTCAATTGAAATGGAAGTACTGTTGATATGAGATGTAATCTCACTTAAAGGGTATGGCCAGGTTCTGAGCCAGGATTATGAATTAAGAAATGGAAATTATTAAGAAACATGGATACATTTGTCATGTAATTGAAATGGATTATGAATGGATATATGTGAGTCAAACATTTATCGAATGCTTACGTTTTAGTTATTGCCCATATTATGTTTAGCATATCTCTACTGGGCTGTTAGCTCACCCTATACGGGATAATCATTTTCAGGTGCAGGTGAGATGTTACCTCCAAGGCAATAACATTGATGGGCTCTCGGGAAGCAAGAGTTTCCTAGTTATGCTTTATGTGTGCATGAGTGTTATTTGTAAAGCCAAGGGCTTAATGTGTAATGAGCGAGACTCTATTTGTGTAACCAAACAATGTCTTGGAAAGATGAAAGCCTATATGGCATTTAATTGCTTGCTAAACAGTGAACTCTGATATATGAATTTATGTTGTTTCTTATATTTATTCCGCATATGAGTTATCTTTATTGCAATATTTCGGGGCATGACATAAATTATAAAACAAAGTTATAATTAGAATTTTATAGTACACATAAAATTTAAACCAAAACCACAGAATTAAATTCTGTAAAAATAAAAGAAATAAGAATTGTAACTTTTATTTCTAATTAATTTGAAAATAAAATAAAATTTTATTTAAATAAATTAATTCCACACAGAAAAATATTTCTGTAACACTTCAAAAATTAAAATACTGACAGTAGAATTTAAATTAATAAAAACTCAGAAATTATTTCTGAAAATCAAAATTAATTTATGACCAACTTCACAAATAAATATTCTGAATTGTTAATGACTACCAGTATATTACTACTAGTTGTCAAAGAAAATAAATAGTATATTACTACTATTTGTTTTTCTAACCAAATATTATTTTTTAAAACCACAGAAAATAATTTCTATAAGAAGAAGAAAAGAAGAAAGGAAACAAACGAAAAATTCTGTTTAAACAAAATAATTTGAATCTATCTTAAGATTGTTGGAACAATCTTCTATGTAAAATAAATAACTTCAAACAAATCAAACAAATAAAAATAAATTACATACAAAATTTATTTCCAGAACCGAATAAATATTTAAAAGATTAAGTCGAGTGTGTGACACTCTGTCCTTAAGAGAGATTCGCCCTACGTCGGTGCTTACAGATAAATGGTGTATATCTCCCAGGATATAATGATCTTCACAGATTGTAGTAGAACTCCAAGTAATCTGTACGGCGAACCAAACTTGTGTTTTATACTCTTAAATATTTCTCTACAAAACTAGAATGAAGAATAAAAATGCAAGAGTGAAAAAACGGGAAATGAAAGAATTTTCTGGATGTTTTCCATTGTGAAAATCTGCTAGAATGAGTCCTCTATTTATAGGCATAGATGGTGACCTTTGGACAAATCCGAATAGCTGCAACTTCAAACTGAACAGGTACAAAAACTGTTTGAACAGATTTGCTTGCAATTTTGAATCTATCTGGGCAGTTTTATAACTGTTTAGATAGTTTGAATCTGCTGGGGAGTAGAAGGGAATTTCGGATAGTTAGAGGCAAAAATTTGCATTAATTGTGTTCAGAAAAATTAAAAGGCTCTGTTTGGTAAAGCTTTTGAAATTTAATTCTACCCCTTAATTTGAGTATATTGTTTGGTTACAGCTTTAGAAAATTAATTCCACACCTACTTTTCAAAACACTTTTCAAAATACCCACTTTTCAATATCATATGTTACATCACTCAATTCAAACTCTTTTTCAAAACTCATAACCAAACAAATTTTCCACACTCAAATCATAATTTCAAAACTCACAAACTCAAAATACAACTCTATTCTTAAATCATAATTCTAAAGCTCTTCCAAACGCAACCTAAATTTTCCCGCTTTGAAAAAGTTTAAATAAATTTTGTCCAAAAAATTAAAGTTAGAACTGTCCCGACCCACAACCCGTACCCGCGCCTGACTCGACACGGCCGGCGGCGGTGCATGCGTGTGTGGTGGTTTGGGCTAAGGCCCACTTTGTCCATAACTCCTCTCTTTTATAAACTTGGGGTCTCCCTTGGGGCCCAACCCAAGTGTTGCCACCTAGAGCTTATATACATACACAAGCTTTCTTAAAGTTTCAATGTGGGACAAGCTTTACAAGGAAATCCACATTTTATTCTTTAATTGTCCATTCCATGAACTCGAAAACGACGTCAACTTCCCATTTACTCATAAATGGTTTTGACAAAGCATTTGCACCGTGTGACTCGCCATTCGGCAAGGAACACGTCACCTCTTGGACCCACCCCAAAAGACGTGTGGGACCCACTCATATTTGGGCTCAAAATTGGCCTAAAATAAACCTATAAAAATCATAATTCCAACACTTTGGATTGATGAGGGATTGATTTACATAGCAAGTTTTATTAGTAATCCATTGTACCTTGATGAATTTACCCAAAACCGTAGCCTGTTAACATTTGCTAGAATTTGTATTGAGGTAGAAGCTATTAAAGAGATTCCACCTTCCTTTGTTGTAAATTTAGGATATGAAGAACCGTTCGAAATCAAAGTAGAAGTTCCTTGGAAACCCCAAGTGTGTGGAGAATGCAAAATATTTGGTCATGCTACAAGTTTGTGTCCAAGTAAACAGATAACTCAAGCTCAAGTAAACTCAAACAACAGTGGAAGGGCAAAGAAGTGGTCGAGACGAAAGGGGAAGGCAAACCAAGTGAATAGGTTGAAGTGAAAAAGAAAAAAGGCAAAGACGTCGTTAATGCTCCTATGGGTAACTTTGTTCCTACACCTCCTCAATCTTCATCGAATACATTTGATATTCTCAATACTTATGTAGCCAATGAGGAGGTTTCTTTTTGTGCGAAGCTTAAGAGCGTGCTTAATGCGAATTGCTCCTCTTTGAAAGTGAGCAACCCCTCAAAAGATATTCTGAATGAAGCGGCTTCAAATGTAGAGAAAGAAATCAAGGATGTGGGTAATATAAATGTGTTAGCCCCTAGACGATTTTCATGTTCCAAAGGAGCTCTGTAATCCCTTTCGGATGGAACTTTCATTGTTCCATGGACAAACCCATCTTCAAAAGTGGAAATCAAGAAAAAGCTCATTGAAAGAATCGCTAATCTTAAACTTACTAAAGAGGTTAGCCTTTCTATCAAGTCTAAGAATTAAGTCGTAAGACGCCTACGAAATCGTAGGCTTGTCCGTTGATTGTTGCTTGGCCTAACTTTTGGATTCTCCTTGTAGGTTATTGTTAGATTTTAGTATAGAAGCTAGGCATATGTTTCCCTCCTCAAAGGGCGTGTTGCCTCTGGGCGTGTAATGAGTCTTATTGTAATATCTATTTTTTAGTATAAAACTTATGACTTATCTATCAAAGAAAAGTCATATCAATACATTTTATAAAATATTATCTATTTATATACATTTTTATTTCATATTTGATTTTTGGATTCTCAGCATGACTATTGCTTCAGTAATATTAAGAATACAAAAACTAAACAAAGAATAGGACACAATCCTCTCACAAAGGGTGAATCCCAAATACACCTCCCATTCATATGGGTCCCACTCTTTATAAAAAGATTGTACTTTTATGTGTATAAATTTATGGAACAGGTCCCTGCTGTGTTCAAAGCACAGCAGTGACTGTGGTGCCTCCGTTTGAGGTGTATTATGATTTTATTTTTTTGATCTAAACCGTTCATATTGTAGGGTTTGTTGAGTACTTCATGCCTACCAAAAATCATATTAATCGGATATCAATAACTATATGATCGAATTGCATATTGTTTATGCTATTTCTCAAAAGAAAAACTTATTATTTATTTTTTTTTGTTATCGATCATATAGTTGTTGATATCCGATTAATATGATTTTTAGTAGGTATGAAATACTCAACAAATTCTACAAAATAAACGGTTTGAATCATAAAAATAAAATCATAATACACTTCAAACGAAAACACCACAATCACTACGGTGTTTTAAGCACAGCACTGACCCCTTTTCCTAAATTTACTCAGGCTGCTTTTATTGTGGGAATATTTCAACTACCATGTTAAATGGAAGGAGTAATTCATAGAAACGATCAAAATCTGACTGCACCAAAATTAATTCCACATCGCTAACGACAAACTGTTCATTGCTAACGTGTAGACATACCATGCAATGCATTAAATTCAACAATTAATAATGTTACAACCAGAGAAAATTTATCTAAAATTTTATTTAGAAATATTATTATAAGATTTAAATTTATTCCATATATGAATTCTACAATATACTAATTAATCTTAATCGCACATAAATTCATAATAATTTTCCTAACCTTTTTTCTGGAACAATAGAGCCTGCTCAACAACAATCTTGGAGTCAAAAAAAATTTACTCAAAAAACAATTCAACGAAATTATTGTATGAGGGGTTGTTTGGCAATGGCTTTTTGACTAAAAAAGTATAAAAGACAAAATGAATTAAATAAATTAATAAAAAAAATATCACTTGCAAATCATAATTATTTTACTTTTTTTCTCATAAAAATTAAAAAAGACAAACAATCCAAACCAAACAAACTTTTAATCCCAAATTAAAATTCAAAAGGTCAACTAAAAAATTCAATTGTCAAACAGTAATTGATTCATTTCAAATGAAATAATGATACAAAACAGAATCTATATATAAGATGATGTGATATATATATATATATATATTTTTTTTGGTAATAATGAGTGACATCTTGATCTCCTTAATTTTCATAGGGAAAATTGTATATTTACAAAAATATTTTCAAATCAATGGTAAATTTTATAGATATTAAAATATAAAATAATAAATGTTTTCATGTATTGATAATTAAATTTTTGAAAAATCATTGACACGTGATTTTCCCTTTTTCAAATGATACTACCACATATTGTTATCATAATTATGTATAAAAATTCTATAATTATATTAGTTTGTTTGGTTCCAGTTTTAGAAAACAGTTTTTAAAAATTTTCACTTTTTTATTTTTCGTATTTTAATGTTTTCAATAAATTTTTTTTAATATTTTAAGCATTTTTTTTAAATTTTTAGACACACCTAACATAAATACACTTAAAAAATATAATATTTGTGAAAAAATCTTTAAAAAATACACTAAAACAAAAAAATATAAAAAAACATACGAAAATTTAATACATTTTCATATTTTTGTGTATTTATTAATTTTTTAAAATATTTTTTCAAAAATATTTTATTATTTTAGATACATCTAAGTAAGGTGCATTTAAAAAAGTAAAAAAATTACTTAAAATTTTAAAAATATTCACTAAAAACAAAAAACACGAAAAATAAAAAACTCAATTTTCAGAAAACTAAAACCAAACATTCTTTTTAAGTATAATTTTATTATATAATAATCAAATTTAAATCACAAATCAATTTTTAAAATTAATTTCATTCACACAAATTTTATGGGTCCCTATATGAAAATTCTAACCTGGCACTGCACATGTATCCCAAAATGCTTATATTCCACGTGTAGGCTTCTTGAAAATTGATCAACATATCTGCATCCAAATTTCATCAAACAATGAAAATGGAAAATTGCAAAAAAAGAAAAAAAGAAAAATTCATTCCATTTCCAAATTTTTCTATTCAAATAATGAAATAATGACAATTTTACAATGAAAAATTATATTCATTAATTTTTTATTTTAAAATGGTAAGTTTAAATTTAGTCACATTCAATTGACATTTGGATGCATATTAATGATAAATAAATATTATGTATGACAGTAATATGACGGTATCATTAATCAATGTGAAATTTATGGACTACATAATTAGATTATTGAGAGAGGTGCAATGTTTATTTAATTTTACTTTGTAATTTTTTATTGATGATGACACAACATAAAAGGAAAATGAGTGGGAGCACTAATTAGTGCTCCCACTAATGATGTGGCAGTAGGCCCCACTATGAATGATTTGATGTTTTGATCTTGGTGTTGTATTTTTTTTCTTTTTTTATTGAGTGCCATGTCATTAGTGGTCTTTTTAGAGCTCCAAAATTAGTGATCTCTATCATTGTTGCAACATAAAATGATGTTGAATTGCAGTACTAAATTTTTATTCTATTTTTAGACCCTGCAAGCTTTTAGATCAGAAAAGGAACCTAAATGTTTGTATGAAGGTTGAAAGGTCCCAAATTCTAGAGAGAGAGGTAAGTGTTCCTGTATTTATTTAAATTAAGTTTGAATGACAAAAATGTTAAGAAATTTAAGAATTTGATTTTTCCCATAGGATTCTCATAGAAAAAATGTTATTGATTTAAAAATAAAAATAATAATTAGACTCACATTATTTAAAATTTTATTATCTTTTCATAAAAGATAGAAATTTTACTACTAGTAATAAAATTCTCATATTTTTTTCAAGATTCTTGTCACCCAAACATTCGGAAAAAGAAAAGCAAATGCCTTGTGGCTCATAGACTTATGATGTGCATATTTGTAACACCATATACTCAAATAACTTTTTACATATGCCCCTTAAACAATATTTTCAATGTAAACCAAGTTTGGGTAATGCGAACTAAGTTGAAAAAATTATGGTATTTACATAGAACAATTTGACATAAACTAATCAAAGAAGAGATACCAAAAACAAAAATGGGTTAAAAAAACTATCAAGAACATTATCCAAAATGAAGCTGTACAATTGAAATTCTATTCTCAAGTCGATATGCAGATTAAATTAAATTACACATTAAAAATTCTTGGTAATAATTCTAGTATATAGATCATGTGGTTGTATCTCCAGTGATGGTATATCTCTAAATTTCTGAAAGGAGATTTAAAATTCGAGTTTATTGAGAAACCTTCAACATTTACTTTTTTTATTTTTTATTTTTTTTTATCAGCAAATGTTAATTGTTAACTGTGAGATTAACACTTATAAAAGAAAATTTTTTCACTCTTGACAAAGTATCTAAATGTTTATACTCCTTTAATTCAACTCTGCTAAGGAGAATTGAATCCAAGACCTTCTTAGGAATTAAACCCTACGAAAGGTATGATAGCTAATTAGCTTCATCGTTGACTTAACTTACTGATGTACTAATAATATTTTATTGAACAAAAAGTAGTTTGAAAAAAAATTGAATCTAGTATATGTATAAAAAAGCATACAAGGTATTTGTTTTCAAGGTATTTGTTTTTTCTTTCATATTCCAGGTAATGAATGAGAGAGAGAGAGAGAGAGAGAGGGGCATACGCTTTGGTAGCAGCATAAACAGCATAGAGAGGATGAGAAGGAACAACAATGGCAGCACCAGAGCCAACATTAACAATTGCACCTCTCTTCCTCTCAATCATCCCTTTCAAAACAGCTCTTGTAACCCTAGTTGTACCTTCTAAATTAACCCTAACCACCCTTCTCCACACTTCCTCCTCCACCTCATGAAAAAACCTCGCCGTCGGGTACGAAACCCCGACATTATTCACCAAAACACCCACCTCCACCCCTTCCACAGCCTCCTCCACCACCCTGATCCCCTCTGTGATGTCGCCGGAAAAGTCCAACACCACCACCTTGATCTTGGTATGTGGGTATTGGGCTTGAATTTCACTTGAGACTGATCTGAGCTTTTGGGAGTTTCTACTTACAAGTATGAGGTTGAGACCCTTTTGGGCTAGTTGGAAAGCAAAGGCTTTTCCAATCCCATCTGTGGATCCAGTGATGAGTGCGCATGAACCATAGTTTTCCTTGAGGTTCTTGGGAGGCCTGAGGAAGGTGATGAAGACCAATTTGAGGAGAGAGAAGGTGTGTTTGTAGAGAGAAAGGAAACCAAGAGAAGATAGGATGAGGATCCATAGGGGTTGGGATTTTAGGTGTTGAATGCAAGTTGAGAACATTTTTGTTAGTTTGGAGAATGACTTGAAACAACTTCTGTATTTAAATGAGCATTTTTGATAGTTTGGAGAGTGACTTGAAACAACCTCTGTATTTAAATGAGCATTTTTGATAGTTTGGAGAATGACTTGAACCAACCTCTGTATCTAAATAAAGAAGGAAGTTATAACCAAAAAAAACAGAGCTGATAGAGAGCTCTAAAAGCAACTTTACTGGCAATTCAAAAATAAAAAAATAAATTAATGTTATTTTAACATTTTTCTAAAAAAAAAAAAGAAAAAAGAAGAGTAATACCACGGTACACATCCATAGTAGGGAAAATTATGCCTTAGTGCCCTTTGAAAAAAAAAAAAAAATTACAAACAAATGAAAAAATTTATACATTTAATTATTAATGTTTATAAATTTTTTCATTCATTTGAATTTTTTTTTTTACTTTTTTTATTTTTTATTTTTTAACGTCCACTGACTTGTATTTCTCCCTTCATAGTAAAAATTAGAAAATAAAATTATAACTAAACATCACATGGTGGTGTTTGGGAAGTTTGTGTGTTGGGTTTTTTTCACTAAAAGACAAACTTTTTGAAAATAAAAAAAAAAAAACAAATCCAAACAAAATATCACATCCAATCCCATAATCATTTCACTTTTTCTCTCACAAATATCACATCCAATCACAAACAAACCCAACTATCTTTCCAAACACCAAAATTTTTTTATCCAATAATATCCTACAACTAAAAAAACCTACATAAAAACTCATTTCTCAAACACCCACATAAGGTATAGACAAAAAATTTTAGATCATAACAAAAATAATGTTATAATTGACATAATAATAAGTCACAATTTACGCCACAATGTGTATAACAAAGTAATAACAAATACCTCAATAATCATATCAAAAAATAAAAAATATTGTAATTAGAACATATAGTACACCTCTCTCTTTGGGGTGTACCATAGAATTTCTTTAAAAGAAATTACCAATACATGGATACAACTTTTTTTGTGCACAACTAAAGTTGTACTTTTCATATTACGGTAAGAAAAATGCTTCGGACCCCCATTGAGGGTCGATCCCGGTGAGGTGGCGCGCTGTGATTGGATAAAAAAAAATTATTTTATTTTTTTTGTTTTTTTTATTTTTGAGTTTCAGCCAGTGGGGGCTCGCCACCTCACTAGCGACCCCCACTGAGAGTCTGCAGCATAATTGTTACGGTAAATAGATTTCCAACTTTTCCGTCTTATAAATTTTCTAGTAACGAATGTGCATGGAATCGCGGTAGATTCTCTTCAATTGGCCAACTAATTGGTTAGTATATTTATTAATAAAATTAAATTGATTACACATATTACTACATCATCAAATTTTGTTTTAAAAAATAGATCATAAGTAAGATTTTGAAACAAATTAATCATTTAAAAATCCAATTATGTAATAGGTGCATAGACTGGGATATAATTGAAAATAAAATAATGTTACATTTATCATATTTTTTACTATATTTAGTATATATAATCTCATGTGTTAATGTTACATTAGAAATAGACCTGATTAATAAGATTCATTTTATTAATGATGTACTGACACATTAGAATGTATACTAAATATGAGATACAAAAAGTAATAAATGTAGAATTTCTTATTTAAAATCCAACAATATTACAAACTCAAAATTTTATCCGAAAACACCAATATATGATTCAAATTCTTTTTATACATGAATCCTATAATACATGAACGAAATTTCAACCACACATTTACTTTTCAAATAATTTGTTAACCCAAGTTATGAATTCTGAATTTGTAGTCTCTTTTTAAAATATGACCCACCCCATGCCAAAATGAATTCAAGTCACACTGTTTATAACTGGTTAAAGTGCGCACGGCAAAAACATGACTTTTTCTCCATTGATTTTTTTTTTTCCTTTTCTTTTTTTATTTTGTGTGGGGACATATTTTCTGAGTACCAACACGTGGCCAAGGTAACGCCGAAATGTCAGCTGAGGTGCCACATGTCCTAATCGTGATGTCGAGATGATCTCGACTAGGCCGAGGTTATCTCCGAAGATATCGGAGTCCGGGATAAGCGGATAAGGGACAAGAGTTCTAGAATGAGGAAGGAACTCAGCCTGGATAAGGATAAAGCTCTTAGGGAGTTTATCTTTATCTATTGGAGAGTCCAAGATAAGCACTGAGCTGAAGTCCATTAAAGCTAGGCTTCTATTGGGACTAGGATTGAGTGGGCTATAAAAGAGAGGCACCCTCAATGGGTCTAAGGTACGCAATTTATATTTTGAATAGTGAGTTTAGCTCTTTTGCTATCTTTGAGAGATAACTGACTTGATCATCGGAGTGCCCCCGGGTGGACGAACCACCGCCGGAATTTCTTCTTTCTATTGTAGGTTGTTTGGGACTAATCTATTTTGCTAGTACTCTCCAGCTAAGTACTAATTTGGCAGTGTGGTCGGAAATTGACACACACAATTTGGCGCCATCTGTGGGAAAGAAAGGAGAATAGATGGCCAACGACGGACAGAGAGAGAAGGTTGGGGACGACACTCCTACTGGGAGTGGAAGACCTATTGACCTTGACGTCGAATGAGACAACTGCAACGAAGAGACCCGTGATAAGAATCACGAAGGAAAGGATGTCGGCCAGGAGGGCGACGTACAGAAGAAATTAGATTGAAACGAGTACTATAACGAGGATAATCTCCAGGTATGGAAGGATAGATGCCTACGGAGGGACGAAGAGATGAAGGGGATGGCAAACAAATTGGCAAACCTATAATCGGTCGTCAATTCATGATGCAAAACAACGTTATGCAGCCAGCATTCCCGCTGCAGGACACGCCGATTCCAGCGGCCAATGCCCAGAAGGGAGGGCAGAAAAGAATCCCTGTAGCCCCCCAGCACACCAGGAGCGAAAAACACTCTCACCGGCCTTCAAGGGAGGTCGGGTGAGGAGAGTCGAGAAGGGAAAAATCTCGAAGGACATATCGCACCAAGGAAGCAAACCCTAAAGAGCATTAGCATGTTCAAAAGCAGGAGTTGTGCTTCGACGCAACTGATGGAGAAAGGTCAAAGAGGGCTCACAACGAAACTGAGAGTAGTGCGCCTAAAAGGCTGAAGTGAGGAGATAGCCGAGCTCCTAGGCGGACCAAAAAGGACTTGAGAGATTACCTCAACAGGAAGCAACAAAATGCCGAGGTAACTTCCCCGTTTAAGTCAAGAACACCATTCTCGGTGGAGTTGGACAAATTTGAGGCCCCGAAAAGATTTAGTATGCCGAGGTTCCAGATATACAATGGTAAGTCGGATCCCAACTTTCACGTCAGTTTATACCTGAACTCGATGGCATTGTACACTGGGAACGAGCAGTTGCTTTGCAAGGTGTTCCCCTCATCCTTTGGGGAAATCGCATCGGATTGGTTTCACAAACTGTCGAAAGGAACTGTGAAGACTTGGGAAGGCCTGGCCGAGATGTTCGTGGCCAGGTTCGTGACAAACAAACTACAGCCGTTAAGGGTAAATGCCCTGATGGCTGTGAAAATTGGCAAGGACGAAAGCCTGAGAGCCTATGCCAAAAGGTATTATGAGGTATTCAACCGAATACCCGAGTGCAACCAAGACGTAACGGTTGTGTCTTTCAAGAACGACCTAAAAGATGATTGTCCACTACGAAAGTCATTGGCGAAGACATTGCCAAAAAGTATGGAAGAGCTCATGGCCAGAATTGAGAAATATGCCAGAGCCGAGGAAGACACGCCAGGGACTAAGGAGACAAAGCAAGAGAAAGGAAACGGCTTACAGAAGCGAGGCCTAGGTAACAATGGATCCAACAAACAAGAGATAGGACTGAGGGCTGCACAGGCAGTCACAACTGTATTCCGAATTTCAATTCACAAAGTCCTGGCATAATATGAATGAATGTGCGAATCACTTGACTTCTATCCCGCCTTCTTAACTCCATGGAGACCAAGGGTTATGGAACGACTTGAATCACTGTAATAGGCTCACAATTGTCTCAACTCGACAATTAAATGTTATTTCTATGTGGTTGTGATATTTCTATAATTAAATGTTATTTAAATAAAAGTTTATTTAAAATTTCAACTCCTTATACAGTGATTTGAGTCGTTCCATAACCCTTGGGCTCCATGGAGTTAAGAAGGCGGGATAGAAGTCAAGTGATTCGCACATTCATTCATATTATAGTCAATTTTTTAAATGTTAGTAAAGGCGAAACACTTGGGCGAATATAGCCCTTATCTAGCAACTCCTGGAGTTGAATCTTCAACTCAACTAACTCGGCTGGGGCAAAACGATAAGGTGCCGTGGAAATCGGCGCCGTGCCGGGCACTAAGTCAATAGAGAACTCAATCTCCCTGTGATATTCATATTCGCCCAACTTGCCCCTTCAAGTCAATTTTTATTCTCCATACACTTTACTACATCTAGTTGAAACATGATGATACTCCTCTTGCCATATTAGTTTCTCGCTTTATAGTTACTTGCAATTAATTCTACTATCCACAAGAAGGAGAGAACAAGCTATCAATCTATGATAGCTCATGAAGTAACTTAAGCGCGAATTAGGCTAAAGAGTCTTATTCAACACAATGCTCTCACAAGCAATGCATCAAATTCTTAGAGTCATAACAACCTTGTTGGCCTTGGCCTTTTCATTACTATGCTGTAACGTTTGCGCTTAGTGGTAAACGTTATTAAAAAAAAAAAAAACGTTAGCCTAGTAAAGGAATCATATAAAGAAGCACCTCCTCATGTCTCACACTAAGCATGAGGACAGTAAGTGTCCAGACTTAAACAAGTTGACAATGCTAATAAATTTTGCAGCCACTTGGCGCTAATCTCTTCACTTAGTGTTAATAGATTTTTCTACTACTAAGCACTAATCTTTTAACTTCAAGTGATACTTTAATGCACACTATTATAGTGCATGAAATTTTGCTCCATCTACTCCCAATAGTTGGATAGAGAGCAAAACACTGCTCATTCTGGGTACTCATCTTACACTTAATGACTAATTCATTTAAGCTCGTATTTCTTGGATGACGTGACTCTTGAATGTTACTTCATCCGATGATGCGGCATCATTACAAGTCAAATTACAAAGTCAATCCGTGTAGCTCAATAGTCAAGATCATATGCAGATCTATTAAGGGCTTACTAATTTCATAACTCCAAAACTCGCCAATCAAAACTACATAGCGTGCCGCTAACCATAGCGCACACATTAGTTTTTATTGTGCCAAACAAGGCAACAAAACCACGGCGACTTTGAGTCATGTTTCCTTTGGCTCAATTAAGATTTGACCTAAAGTCTCTAAGACTTTTGCTCATCTAAAGAATAGGATTACATTGTTCATATTTGAACATCTCTACTAAATTTAGGTCAACCAAATTAACTTCCATAAGCTAAGTCAATTTAGAGAGAAATTCGTATTGGGATTAATTTTGATTAGCATAATATAATTTTACTGCAAAAATCTAAATTAAATAGTGACAATATTACACAAGTCGCAAGATCGAAAATCCGCTATACTCGTAATCATCTCTTGCGCCACAGGTGACAATTATCCAAAATTTAATTTAATTTATGCGCAAAATATTAGTTTTCGGGAGTAAATCTATAAAGATTTCTCTCAACCGAACAACCTCCCACTGACTATGGCATGTCTAAAAGTATGATAAAATATTCTAATTCCATACAATAGCATCTTAATGTAGATTCACAATCAACTCATGCTATGTTACATTTAATAATGGAATTTAAATTAAAAAAAATTAATCATGCTATTCTAATTACAACATATTAGAAACTCTAGGAAAAAAATAATAATGTGTTGTGTTTAATATTCAGATTATGCCATAACAGAAAGTATATCACTTCTAAAATTTTTTTGGAATTTTTTGATATTTTCTGGAATTTTAAATAATTAATACACACACATAAAATCATAAATAAATATTCCAGAATCTGGGAAAATGCAGACAGCGCGTGGGAAGCGCGCCTAGACCTTGGCAGCGAGTGGAAGCGCGTATCCGCCACTGACAACGTCATCTGGTGCGTGCGCCGCCTTCCGGGGTGTTTTCTAGTCTAATTTTGATACTTCCGGACTCCGTTTTCCAAATAAAAAACATTTGTGGTCTCTTAAAGGACATTTAATGAACATAAAAGATTAGGTGTATTACACTCTCTTTCTAATGAGAGTGGAAGTGCAGAAATCCTGCACTTCATCTTCCTCCTCAAACCATCAAAAAATCAAAACGAACCCAAATTAGGGTTTGATGTATCTCATCAATCGTAAATGCAAATCTAACAAATAATATATGGTTTCAAAGGTCTCAAAACAAGGATTCTAAATATATAAGATTTGCAGACTGAAATTAAAGCATGTAAAACCATCATGCATGTAAAATTTTGAAAAATTATTAATTTTCATGCATATATCGTGTATATATTTATATAAAATTATACACATATTTTATTGTATAAAATAAGCACGAAAATACCCATTAAAACTCTGATACCAATGTAAAAACAAGTATAACGCAGCTAAATAAAAATATCAGATCATACCTTAGGTGATAGAAGCGAAGAATCTTGTGGGTAAATCACGTGCTTCCATAAATGCGAACAACAAACTCCCAGTAGTGGAGTGACACCACAATATGAGTATCACTCACACAAGTCACAGTGTAGAGGCTGGATTGTTCTCATATGAGAGAGAGTTAGAGAGAGAGAGTCTGGGAAAAAGGTTATGGGTAAAAACACATAACAGGGCGTTACAAAAACTCTTAAGCTTTGTTTGGTTACAGTTTTCAAATTTTATTTTTAAATGAGTTTTTGTTTATCTTTACTGAATTTTGCTCTCTTTTTTTTTTAAATTTTTTTTTTAAGTTGAGTATAAATTTCCAGTGAAATTCTTAACCAGTTCGAAGTGTATACATTCCAAGATCATCTTTACTTTTTATATACATCACGATTAGATGCATTTAAAAAAAAAAAGAAGCTAAAGTATGAAAAAAAAAATTCACTAAAAACAAATGAAAACCGGAACTAAAATACACATAGATTTGTGTTCAAATTTTTATTTGTTTTTAGTAATTTTAAAATATTTTTGGTTAATTTGTTTTACTTTTTAGATGCACATAAAAAGTACAAAAAATTGATTAAAATATCAAAAAAAAAAAACACACAATAAGAACAAATGAGAGCTTATCTAAAAATAATTTTTGAAAAATTAAATCAAACAAACACTTATTTTGTAGTGATTTTAGAATGAAAGTGTACCAAATTTTAGAAAGTAGCATCATATATCATATCATATATCATATATAATATAAGTGAAGGAGTGCATTTTATCTGGAATGCCTAAGAATGTGCTATGTCTAAGATTGATTACTTGTCATGTGTTTCAAGTTGAAACTCTATGCCTCATGTATTCCTTTGTCTTCTTTAATGAATGGCCTTTCATTTTCCATTTTCTTCTTTGATTAACAATCTAGACCAAAGGTCCCATGCATGTAAAAAATAGAATGCTTTAATGGAGGACAACGGAGAAGATGGAAAATTGCTATAATAGAAGATCAAGAGCAACATTTTCTTCTATTCTTATAATTGCACCCATCTAAATTAAACATTGTGAAAACCGTATCTCATTTTAGTTATTAATTAAATTAAAAAAAAAATGTTAGCAAGGAATGAAATGTAAAAGTGTTAAATTTCGTGGGTCTAAATGGAATAGCCAAATTTCTATTTGGGACTAAAATTAGATTATATAAAATGGCAAGGGAGGAAATCATAATTGAATATAAATTTGCACGTCTTTCCAAGTGTTCACTTTATATGCTTGGTGATATAAAGGCAACAAAATATGAAATATAGTATGTAATATTTACGAGAAGTTTTGGAAGAGTTAAAATGCAACAAAATATAAATAATAATAAATATTGAAAGAGGAAGTAGAGCGACGAAGGAAAAGGAGAAGGGGAATTTGGGCGAAAACTTTCCGAAATAATCAACATGTAAGACCGTATACTTTTAATTTTATGTTCAATTAATCATTTAAGTATAAGATCAGTGAAAGGAGTACTAAAATAAGACTTAAAGATTACTTAAATTATTTTTATCTAATGATATATGATTCTAGTTGACATGAAACATATAGATGTTTTAACATAGCTTTCATGCTACATAAAGTTTTATGGTGTTCTGCTGTCATTGAAATGAATGCTATATGTGAAGTGGGTGAAGTCCTGTAACTTTGTTTTTGCTGATTTATTTAATTTACTGAAACTATCAATTGAAAGTTAGATTGACAGTCAAAGAAGGGAAGTATTGGGGTTAGATACTAGCGATGTGCTCAAGATGTAGAAATTGAATTTGATTCACTTCAAAATTCTTTTAAATGTTACCAATTCTAGAAATTGATTTTTTTAAAAGCTAAAGCAATTCTTTTAAGAGTTAATTTGTTGTTTAGAAGTTGGACAAGGTGCCTAATTGCTAAAATTGTGATTTAGGAACTGAAAACATAGCTGGTGGAAATCAATTAATTTTAGATACTGAAATTCATGTTTATAACTTGAAAATAAGTAGAAACAATGACTGACACTTGTATCTGCATCTGTTGCCATGTCATGGAAGAATGACTTAGATTTTGAGCTTCCTATTTAGTTTATTTAAAGTGATTTCTTTGACATCCCTAATGCATTGCCTTGTGATATTATATGAACTTTTACTGATTATATTCTCAATAATAATAGTGTGTTGTAAACTAGGTGCCGAGGCAACACCAAGCACTCTGAGCTCTCCTAAAAAATAATCTTGCGAGTGGTATTTGACATCAGCCCCTGAGATGAGTGTATAAATTCATATTCAATACGAGCCAGATTATTTATGCGATGCTTGTTAATGGATGTTACAAATTCATTGGCTTGGAGCCGATTCTTTGCATTGTCTTGGAGATGTTACATCTTATTGTCTAGGGGACATTATATTACATTGTTTTAGAGACTATCAATTCACTGCCCTAGGGACAATGCCTTGAGGCTAATTAAATGCGATAGGTGGCCTGGGGCTGACATATAACCTGCTTGAGATGTGTATTTTTTTTTTTTTTGGTGAATGTTAAATGTTTTTGAGTTGTTTATTTCCCTTTTCAATTATTATTATAATTGGTACATTTATTGGGCTTGTTGATAGCTCACACTCCTATTGTATTTTTGTTTCAGGTGTGCAAGAAGCATAAGCCCAAGTCTAGATTTTTGTTGAGAAGTCTGTTTTTGAGAGAATATACATAATATATATATCAACCGGGGACCCCAGTGGGGGCGACCCCCAGCACCCCAGTGCCACTTGTCTTGCTGCGAGAGCAAGACTTGAAAAAAATAAATAAAATTGGGCTAATCAAAAACCAGTGGGGGTGGTGGGGGTCACCCCAACTGGGGGTCTGGGGCAATTTCCTATATATATATACAAAAAAGACTGAGGCCCCCTTTTGCAGGCACCCCCACGACCCCCTCTTGCCTCTGATTGGCTGAAAACTGTTTTTTTTTTTTTTTTTTTTCTCCCCCCACTCACCAACCCCCACGTGTGTGTGGGGGTGGAGGGGGTGAGTGGGGGAGGGGGCCTGTATCACGTCTGATATATATATATATATATTTTTTTATGTACATATATGAGAGTTACACTCTAGTTTGTATAAATCTTTAGGTTGATGTTTTGTGCACTAATTTTTCCATGTGTAGTGGGATGAAGTTTTGCATTTTCTTTACACCTAGCCGGTGATTTTGTTTATCAATTATTATTATCCTTGAAGTGTATGTGGCAAGTTTATATTTTCCTTCTTATCTAGAGAAGTTTTTCAGCTAACTCTAGGGTGGGGTGTGACATACTATACCAAAAAACTGCTTTTGCTCTCTATCATCCAGTCATATTATTCATTGCTACTTTCTTCATAGCTATAACTTGGACTTGACTACTGGTATTGTATGTAAAATTCTCCCTCTTTTTATCAATATTTATATTTATATATAATTATTTGGGCATATCTTTTTTCTTTTAAAAAAAAAAATAAATACAATAAGGAGTGAACTCATATATACATATATACATTTTTTTTTTCCACTTAAACTAATAATTCTTTAGTCCTCTTCTAATCAACCATTAGAGTGGTGAGTTGTAAATTTCAATGTTCAAATCAAAATGTATATTGCATACCATAAAATTAGTTTAAAAAAATTATGAATCCTTTAAATACAAAAAAAATGATAACCAATAAAGACACAAAATCATTTTTTTTGTAATAACTAAAGACTATTATTATTGGTGAAATCACTATTTAATATGAGGCATTATGTTTTGAACAAGTATATGAAGTGAAAAATGCTAACCTATGATTCCCATATACATATAAAAAATGATTTTCAAGTATTATTTTAATTAGTTAACAGCAAAATTATTTTGAATTATCATTGGTTGCAACATTGTCCTTTAATTAAAAATTGTCAATGTTATAAATTATTTTAAATATATGGTTACCTGAATCTATATCTCTTCTATATATCTAATGAATTCATAGTTTTTTCCCTTTAACTTAAACTAATAGATATTTTCGGTAAAAACCATCAAGGCGATGATTTGTAAATTTGTAATGTTCAAGTCAAAATATATGTTGTGTACAATTGGTTAAAAAAATTATATATGGATCCTTATTAAAAAAAAAAAAAAAAAGTACATAATATTATTATTGGTGAAATCGAATTTCGCACTATTTAATATTTGGTATTAGTTGTTTATCATGCAGGTTTATATATTGTATAAGTATATTTTTGAAGTGAAAGATGGTTAGCATATAATTTTCATTTATGAAAAAATATTTTAATTTGCTAATAATGATTGTTGCAAGATCCCCATTTAATTAGAGATGGTGAACATTGTAAGTTATTTTAAATATATGACCCATCACTATTTTATTTAAGAGATTGAGTTCTTTTTTTCTTTTCTTTTTTCCAATTTAAGTAAACCTTCTTGTCTTATGCACACATAATTTTAGGAAAAATTACATGTACCATATAATTTGTTTATCATCTGTATAAGAAAGTGAGATATACCCATTATATATGATTGTAATAGCAAAAAATAAATTATATGTTCTCAAATTAGTGAAAATTTTAATTGTGACCATGGTAAATTAAGAAATATTTTAGATAGGTAACCCAAAATGGCATAAAAAAATAAAAATTTCCATGTAAAAAAAAAGTATTGAATAAATACAATTAAGAGGATTAGCAATATCATATTACTTGAGTTTTCTACAAGTCCTCAATAAAGTTTTCTTTTTGTCTTCTTAGTTGAGAATGAAAAATATATTTTAAACTATTTTATAAATTTTATTCTTTGATTATTTTGTGAATAAATTTTTTCACTAATTTTTAACTTATGTGTTACTATATCAATTTTCATAATGTCATATTTATTATTATATTTAATTATTCATACATATTTATATACAATTAAATATAAAACTAAAATTAAAAGTCCCTTACTCATAATAACTACCTATTAGGTATTCGTTAATAATTAAATAATTTAAAAATTTTAAATTTCAATACATATTTAACATATTTTCATGTACTTTTAATATATTTTCACGCAATTACATCTTAATTTTTTGGACATATATATCAACATTAATATTTTTTTAGTAACAGAAAAAGAGACCTTGTAATTCAAACAAAGTCACCAAATTCCCATTATTACAAATACTTCTATGACTTTCCCTCAAGTATTGAGATAAAGAGCTTTTCATTGAAAAAAGCTTATAAGAAAGCATCATAACAAGACATCAATCTTCATGGCAGCAGAATTCACAGACTGGTGGTATTTTTTGAATGTTGCATCTGCAGCACGACTTGAAGCAGTGGCTGGTACAAGCTGCACATAATTCAATAGATCAAATCGTTAATCCCAAGTCGAAACAAAAATATTATAACAGCAGCAACAACAACAGAACAGGAAACAAATTCTTAAAACGAAACCAAGCAGAGAGATGGAAGATGTAATGATGCAAAAATAAGCAAAAGAATGAAATTAGGCGGGGATGGATACAGTACGGTATACAGTAACAACACCATCGGCTGAAACAAGCTCTTGAGGATTTATGATCACTTGAAGTCGATCATAGCCAGCATCGACCTTGAACTGGGCTACAAATGCCATGAAAACTAGCATACATACTATTTTCGATGAATGCATGGTGATTACAAGGACGCAGGTACTGAAGTTTAGAGCTCGAGTAATCTTTGATGCAGTTGTCTATGAAGTTGGTCCCAATTTATAAGATGTACTAATATATGAAGGGCAATGCTATGAATACAAAAAGAATCTCATTAAATTATTTACCAAATACTCAAGCGTGTGGGACCCATACCAAATGAGTATTTGGTAAAAATTTTAAAATTTCTAACATTTTCTCTCATATTGAAATTTCAACATAATAGAACTTGAGGGGCCCATAGGGCTAACACGAGCCTCATTTCAATAATTCAAACTGTTTATTTTGTAGAGCTCACAATGTATATTATTCATGAAAAAATTTAGAGCGATCTGATAATCGTAATATTTTCATTTTATCGCATATATTTTTAAAAAAATGAACGACAAATACATATTTGAAATAAACTATTCATTTTTTTAGAGACAAATGTGATAAAATGAAAAAGTTACAATCATCGGATCGTTTTTTATCAGGGATAATATACATTGCAAGCTCTATAAAATAAATAGTTCGGATTATCGAAACAAGACCTGTGTTGGGCCCTACAGGTTTATTAAGTTCTGTCATGTTGAGATCTCAACATGAGAAAAACTCAACCCATCTAGAAAATCTAAATGCAATTATGCAAATCCAGAAAATATTAAATGAGAGGTCCTATGCCTCAATCAATGCAAATATATCTTGATTATTTGATTTAAGGAAAATTGATTAAAAAAATCATCTTTTAAGTATGGATTTTTTATTAATAAATCCCATTTAGAGATTCTAACCCACTGAATACACCAAGGAAAATTATAAATTATAATCTAGTTAGTTCCATGTATTTATACTTTTATTCCATAAAATCCTTTATTCCTAATTTATATTGTTTATTAGACTATTATACCCTTATGTCTATTGTTGATATGTATTACATAGAAAAATGAAATATACATTTCTTTTTTGTTACTATCTCTATTTTGGTAGTTACCATTATTTCCATTGTTCTTTTTGATCAAATTCATTCACATTTGTGATATTGTTTCATTGTGCTTGGGTTTGAAACTCTCTATTTGGTAGGATTTAGAAACTATAGTTTACACATAATAGTGAAATAATATTATGTTCCTTCATTTTGTGGTAAAACTTTATGCTTCTCCATTGTCACTTTGTGTTCAAAGTTCTATGTTCATCCATTGTTGGTCTGTGTTCGAAACTCTATGATAGCATTTAGTAGAATTTTAAAATTATGATTTGAGAATAGAGTTGTATTTTGAGTTTGTAAGTTTTGAAATTATGATTTGAGTGTGAAAATTTTGTTTGGTTAAGAGTTTTGAATTGAATTTGAAATTTTTGATGTGACATATGATATTTGATTCAAAAACTTACAACTCATAACCAAACACACTACCCAAAATTCTATTCAAAGCTCATAAAAAAAATTTCAAAAATTTCAAAAATATTTTTTATTTAAAATATAAAAATAACAGATGCTAAAAAAAAAAAACGAACACTGTTCCGGTCAACCGGCCGGACGACCGGTTGAACGTCTGGGAAGATGACCGGGTAGATGTGTTTTCAACAATGGGTGTGAAATCAATTTTTGAAAACTCTCACCAAACACCACACTCAAACTAAGGGGTGAAATTAAATTTATAAAGCTCTACCAAACAGAACCTATGTTTCTCCGTCGAAAGTTGAAACTCTCTTCATATCTAGTCAATTTTGTTACAAACATAATAAAGGTGAATTTGGTTTGATTTGGATTGGTGAAATGGTAAAATTGCATAAATTAATAATGATAGTAATAATGATGAAGATGAAGATGAAGATGAAGATGAAAATATTGGTGATAGTTTTTTTTTTTTTTAGAGTGATTTGAGTTTTTTTGAATTTCTAATTCTATTGCTACCATTGTTTCTA
>JAPPVO010001264.1:0-15863 GCA_030407325.1 Camellia japonica | reverse complement strand
TATATCTAACCATCGTAAGCGGATAAATAAAAGGGAGAAAGACGTGGGGTTGGAAGACATACATCACACTCACCCATACTTATTACAGTTATGCCCTCGCGCAGAGGGTCCGAATAAATAATAATACAGTCCGACATGAAAGAATAATACAGATGTCTAATTAATTAACGAATTAAACTAAGAAAGCTTTAAAAATTGGCTTGCAAGCCAGGGGCTGCCTTGCTTCGTTCCGGATAATGAAATGATGTATGCTGGGCTGCCTTGCGCGGAAATCCACTGGATGCCCAATTTAGCCTCTGTTTGCGATATTTCTCGAAATGCGTGCCAGGTCTCGGAAGACTGCTGATCCTTGATTTTGCTGCAACAGAGAGCAGGAAAAGGGCATAGCAATGTATTTCACAAATATATGCATGCCTCGATTCTCGTGCCACCAATCACGCATACCGATGCATGATGGCCGAGGAATCGGATTGCACAACTCACTGTAGAATGAATGCATGAATGCTATAATGAAAACCTAACTCCATCATGGGTTATCCGGAGCGTCGGTGACTGGGAATTGAGACCCGTTCCGTTACTCGGAGTACGAAACGTGCCTCGTTTCCCGTGCAATATGCATGATATGCATGAAATGCAACTAACATACAGTTCTAGCATGCACAATGCTATGAGAATGAGGTGCCTCGAAATGCGCGCACACGGGCACGCATACCGAGAAAATGATGTGAAATGCAAATCGGATAAAATCGAAGTGCCTCGAAATGTGTGCCCACAGGCACGCACACCGAGGCGATGATAAAATGAGAAATCGGATAAAACCGAAATGCCTCGAAATGTGTGCCCACAGGCACGCACACCGAGGCGATGATAAAATGTGGAAATCGGATAAAATCGAAGTGCCTCGAAATGTGTGCCCACAGGCACGCACACCGAGGCGATGATGAAATGTGGAAATCGGATAAAACCGAAGTGCCTCAAATGTGTGCCCACAGGCACGCACACCGAGGCGATGATGAAATGTGGAAATCGGATAAAACCGAAGTGCCTCGAAATGTGTGCCCACAGGCACGCACACCGAGGCGATGACATACAGGCATGAAAAATGTAGATTGGGCTTACACTAACATGAGAGGGCCTCAGCCACACTCACATTAGATGCCGGAATGAAAACGGAGTGCCTCGAAGTGTGTGCCCGACGGGCACGCAAACCGAGGCAATGCAATAAGGCATGAATGACATGGGAAATGATATGCAAACATGCAAAACAAATTCCAGCAACTAAATGAAGGGAAAACAACCCCAAAATAGTAATAAAAATGCACCCGATGCCCAGAATGCTCCCGAAATGTGATATTTAGCCCCCGAAATGGCCTACAGCTATGCTATACATGCAAAATTGACACATGGAGCAAAAACAGTAGCAAGACAGCCCCAAAGATAGCATCTTTTCAGTACAAAACAAGGCCAAATTGTAAGCCTAGATATGACAACATTAGCATGCAAAACTAGTGGCCAAAAAGAGAAGTATTGAGAGAGGTAGTATATAGAAAATTCAAATGGAAAAACTTTCTTCTACAATACTGAATAGGGCCCAAAAATAAGCATATATTCAGTTTATGGAAACCCCAAATTCAATACACAAACATGCTAACAATTCCATGCAAAATGGAGCCCAAAAGAGGTTATAACAAGAGACATGCCAAAACTACACCAAACAACAAAACTTTCTTCATGAAACAAGTAAAGGGGGTCAAAATAAGACCCCTTTCAGTTCTGACCAAGAGCCAAAACCAAAAGCACAAAAGGCTACCAAACATGCAAGAATTAAGGCCTAAAATGGATTTCAAAGGGAGGTGGTATATAGAATGGCCAAACAAGGTTGAGCCCTTCTACAATGTTGTAGAGGGGCTCAAAATAAGCACATAACCAGTAGGGGTCGGAGCCCCAAAAACAAATGCAAATAGGCTAAAACTAGTATGCAAGATTGTGACATACAAGCTAGATATTGAAACAAGTGTATCATGGAGGCACCAAATGAAGTTGAGCCCTTCTACAAAGTTGTAGAGGGGTTCAAAATAAGCCTAAAACCAGTAGGGGTCAAGGCCCAAAAACTGAAAGGAAATAGGGTAGAAATAGGAAGCAAAATTATGCTACAAAGAGGGAATTAATGACTTACCCTTGAAGACCTTTCTTTCCTTGCTTCTTAACCTCAATTTGTTGCTCCTTGGCCACTGGAAATCACTCTCTTGCTGCTGAAATGGAATTGGTGATAGTGGTGCTAGGGGTTGATGAAGGAATTGGCTTTGACCCTTGAAGCTTTTTTGAGTTTTTTAGCTATGGAGATGGAGGATTTGGGAGAGGTGTTCTTGAGAGCAAATTTTCTAACCTAGGCAAAGGAGCTGTTGGTCCCTTTAAATAGGCCAAAAAGAGTGTAAAAGGGGAGGGAAAAGCACCCAAGCTTTCCCTCCCAAAATATCCCCCGGATGGGGAGATATTTTGGCAAAAATATCCGGACAGCTGGAATGAGCTGGAAAGCAAGAAGCTGGCCGGCCAGGTGGTTTTCTGCAAGGTGGCCGGCCGGCCACCCCACCTGGTCGGCCAGCCACTCCCCCTGGCCGGCCAGCCATGCCCAAAAATGAAGTGATGATTTTTGGCCGACCACCATGCAAAGGTGTCCTCCCAAGTGTGTAGAATAAGGCCCCAGGGTCGGAATCTGGCAACTCTGAAGCAGGAGTCACAACATAGAGCTTGAAGGAGAGGCTCAAAAATGAACTGCACAATTGCTGGCCGACCACCAACTTTTAGGGTCCTCCCAGATGTGTAGAACAAGGTTCCATGGTCGGAATGTGGCAACACTGAAGCAGGAGTCACAACATTGCATCTGAAGGAGAGGTCCAAAAATGAAACTGGAATTTCTGGCTGACCAGTAGTTTTTAGGGTCCTCCCATGTCCCCTGATCACAGATATGTAGCTTTGGTCGGAAGAAAATGGGCCTAGGGTGTTCAACATTGGCCCGGAAGTGAGCAAAATGGGCGCCGGAGGAGCGAAACTGGTTATCTGGGATAATTGCTGGCCTCCTACCCTCCAGTGATCTTCCCAATGTTGAAACAGAGGTACCTGCCAAATTTGAACAAAAACTAATGAGAAATGAACGCTCGGGGCCTGAACCGCGCAGTTCGGGGTCCCGAAAATGGGCTGTAGGCACCGGAAGTGGTGTTCAGCAGCGGAGTGGGTATCTGAGACCCCAGGGTTTCTCGGTATGACAAAACAGAGGCACACGCCAAAAACCGGAGAAAACCGATGCGAAATGAATGCTCGGGGCCCAAATCACGCAGTTCGGGGTCCCGAAAACCGGCTGTAGGCACCGGAAGTGGCATACGGCCACGAAGTGGGCATCGGGGGCCGCAGCGTTCCTCAAAATGATAAAACAGAGGTACTAGCCAAGAACTGGAGAAACCGGAGATGGTTGGGCGGTCCCGAGCCGAGGCACACGGCCTGACGGCCTCGAAAACCGGGAACCGGGCTCCGAAATGGGCAAAATGACCTACGGCCACGAAAAGTAGCGCACGGCCACCGAGAGATAGTCTACAGGACTACTCCCTTCCCTCAGGAAAGAAAACAGAGAAAACCGAGTCTGGTTCGCAAACCGAGACAAGGCACAGAAGAGGATTCGGAAGTTCGGAGGCAGGGCGCGCGGCCGCGACTCTGAAACTTCTGAACGAGCACGATATGCAACATCACCGAGCGCTCAATCGGCGACGTCTGAGTCTTAAGGTCGGTCAAAAATGGGGTGTCTACAATATGATTTTGAGAGTTTCATATTCATTGTAACACATGGGATTGTTTAAAGACCCTTTATGAATTTTTGGAGAGGCCGGGAGTCTTCATATAAATTCTACAAATGTGGGGGTGTCATGCAAAAGGTGGCAATATCTAAACCCAAGATGGTTAGGATAAGCCTTAAAATCCTTTGACTTTATATTCAACAGTTATGCACAATATAGTAGTGCATATCGGCTTTTTGTGTGGACAAATCTAATATTCAGATTTATACAATAATATTATCATGAAATTGAGGAAGCGATTTTCATGAGAAAAGAGATGAGCCTAGAAGATGTTAATATATTAGGACTTTAAAGTTCTTCTATCTAAATCTTCTTAAACCTATATGGTGGCTAGTGAGACTAAAAGCTTCTTTGAAACTGTGATTTCTCTAAAAATTTTAGCTTTATCTTGCATAGGTAGTAAGCCTTAGAATGCAAGTGAATGAAATCTGATGAAATAGGCTTGTTATCAAAGGATACCAGCAAAGAGAAGGCATGGATTACTTTGATACGTGATCACTAGTTATAGTGAGTGTGATCGTAATTGTGTGACATCTGGAAATACATCAAGATGGATGTTCAGATAGCTTTCCTATATGAAGATTTAGTTGAATAAATCTTTAAGGTTTGAATACTTCAAAAGATATTCAATACTACCAAGTGGATGTTGTATTCTAAGTTTGATATGAAAGGTATGGGCCTTGCAGATATGATTCTGTGATTCTGGGTATTAAGGTTACTAGAACATCTGGTAGTATTGTATTTTCTCAGTCTCATTATGTTGATAAAATACTTAAAAATTTAATAAATCAGATACAAGTGTGTCGAGGACACTGTAGACTTCTGTCTACATTTGGCCGAGAATAATAGTGAAAGTATATTTCAACTAGTATATTCTCGGGTTATTAGAAGTTTAAGTATCTGATGAGTTGTACAAGGCTAAGTATAGCCTACTCAGGTAGCAGGCTTAATAGATACACGAGTAATCTTAATGCTACTCATTGGAAGGGCATTATGCAGGTGTTGGATTATTTACACTACACCCGGGATTATGGATTGCATAACACTTGATATCTAGTTGTACTAGAAGGGTACAAAGGCGCCTACTGGATATCTGATACAAAGACTATGAATCTATTAGTGGATATATTTTCTCTAATTGGAGCTGTAACCATGTCTTGGAGATCTTCCAAGCAAATGTGTATCACGAGATCAATGATGGAATCGGAATTCAATGCTTTAGATAAAGCTACAAAAGTAACTGAATGACTTTGCTGTTTTATTGAGGATATTCCATGTTGATCAAAACTTGTATTAGTAATTTTGTATACTTTGCGACAGCCAATCAAGTATTGGTAGGGCACAAATGAAAGGTATGGACATTTTTGTCAAAGACATAGTTCCATACGATGACTACTCTCGTGTGTTGTCACTATAACTATATAGTCTAAGGACGATATTACAGATCCATTAACCAAATGGTTAAATCGAGAGTTAGTAGGAAAGTCATCAAAAGGAATGGGGTTAAGGCCTATAGTGAATGTTACCGGAATGGAAAACCCATCTAGTTGATTGGATATCCCAAGATCTAGATTCAAAGAGACAATCTAATTGCGTGTAACGGGTGAGTCACTATGGAAGGAAATCCTCTTACACATTCCTTTATACAGTGATACCCTGTGGGGTGTGTAACATGCCCGGGAGGTACCCGCGCGCGTTAAACAGTTCGGACCCCCGAGATCTCTTTGATCTAGCCTCATAAGTGCAATGTGAAACGTAGATGAGAGTCCAGATTTGGAAACTTTTATTAAAAATCCATTTTATTGCAATTTTGTCAAAAATGGACTGCGTCATCAGATCTCAGAGTCGCCACCTAATATTTTGGGAAATTAGGAAACCCATGACTCAGTGCCAAGGCCACTGTTCGTCGTAACCAAAGATGCTTAGCTCGGAACCTTAGGTATGAGAGGGGAAGGTCAATAATGAGCACCCCCGTTCACCCGATCAAAAGATCGGCCTCTATTAAACCATGATATGACTTTTATTTTCTTTATATGTTCATGTTCTGATTAGTTAATAAATCCTAAAATTTACTATGTGAAGCATACAAGTATAGACTATGCCATTCATTTTGGAACAATTTGATATCATGCATTTTGAAAGAGTTTTGACGATGTACAACCCAAATAAATTGAGTTTACAAGCATGAAAAATCAACATCATTCCAAATTAAGCGACACAACCTCCATCCACTGGCATTCATAGAGTTATATCACATAAGCAAATAGCCTCATGGTAGAATACTAGACATAGTAAGAAAACACACACAAACGGGATGCTAAAGCATAAAAACTTACATGTTTGACGTCCCACGAACAAGCTGCAAAACAAAGTTAGTAAAATATGCATGATCTTATATACAAAATCCTAATGCAATTCACTCATGAGATGCAACTAAAGATTCGGCTTCTAAAATATGATATGTGAATCATCTCAAGAACATGAGGTAGCGCACATAATCACATAGGAATTGATTAAATCCACAAATGCAAACTTAGCCAAATCAAGATACATGAAACATGGATGCAAAGCATAACTATGATGAAAAACAAATATGATGTTTATGTACAAATAAAGAAAGCAAGTAAAGAACGGGATAGAAAGAAGCGGGGCGGGGAATTATTACAACATTTTAAAGAATAATTACAAATCAAATTAGAGAGAGATGAGGAGAATATTACAACAAAATAAAAACCTCACAATACACTCAAAATAAAAAATAAATAAAATAAAAGCTCCATGTTCTTTAGAATCGCCGGCAGAAATTGATCAATATTGGGAGATTACGCCATCTTGTTCGGAAGAAGCTAACCGGCCGGCCAACTAGGCCAAGCAAAACCTGTCTTGTTGCGAAACCAAGAATATGAACAAACAAAAAATATGTAGGTGGCTCAACTAGCCACTACCGGTTAGATTAAAAAAAAAAACAAGAAAACAAATATAAATAAAATAAAAAGTGCAAACTCACAACATAAACCTAAAGCAATAAAACAAATATAAGATAGAACATGCAAGATTACAACAGAACTAATATGAGACTAATACACGAAAAAAAAATAAATATGAGGTAGAACATGCAAGATTACAACAAAACTAATATGAAATTAAAGCATGCGAATAAAAATAAATAAATAAATAAATAATTATGAGCTCAACAAACCACTAGGATTATAACAATACACTATGAAATATAAAGTAAGAAAATAAATATGAGATAAACAAACAACTTAGATTATAACAAAACACAATAAAATAAGAAGCATGAAAATAAATATAAGATATAAAATATAAGAAAATGAAAGACTAACAATTCACCTTCCAAAGAAATATTGAACTTTTTGATTTCCAAACTTCCTCTTGATCACCCTCAAGTGTAGGAAGTGTGTTCTCAAATCCTCAATTCAAAATTATGGAGTTTATAGAGTTTGTGGTATAGAAAGTGGCTAACTCTCTAGTTTTTCTCACTTTCAATCACTAAACACTCTTTCTTATGATCAAGGCAATTGATCTTTGGCTATATCAGAATTTTTGGAGTGGTTTTGGTGTATGGAAATGAGGAATTTCAGTAGCTATGGAAGGTATGGGGTGTACATGGAAGATAGGAATATTTTTGGCTCAAAAACTCAATTTTTCTCTCTTTTTTCACTCTTTTCTCACTCCTTTCTCTTCAATTTCGTGGTCTTTTTCTTTCTTACAATATGATCATTCTATATAGGCAATGAGAGAGAGTAAAGGTCAAAAAGAAGGTGGAGACAAGAATGTGATAGGAGGGCAAATTTTCAAGGTGGTTGCATGGGATACTCCTTTATGAATGCAAACAAAACCTCTTTTTGACAATGGGGATGATTAGGTATAATGGAGGATGAGTGGATGCACTTGAATGGCTCAGAAAATAGGTAAATGGGTTGTCCCAACCGAACCAAAACCAAGAAAAAATGGGCTATTGTTGTTTTGGGCCGAGTCAACAAAATCTGCTTTTAAGTCCAACTTCAAATAGGCATATCTCCCCCATATGGACTTGGTTTTAGGCGGTTCTTGGGTCCAAATTGAAGCCCCAGAAGTCTACTTTCCAATGGTGGTGGCCTCACATTTAAATTCCAAGTGTACAAAGAGATATGCCTAATTTAGTAAAGGCTGTCTCGGGATGGGTCAACAAAATCTGCTCTTAAGCCCAACTTTAAATGGGCATATCTCCCTTATTTGGACTTGGTCTGAGGTGGTTCTTGGGTCTAAATTGAAGCCCCAGAAGTCTACTTTCCAATGGTGGTGCCTCACATTTAAATTCCAAGTGTACAAAGAAAAATGCCTAATTTAGTAAAGGCTGTTCATTTCCTTCTTAATGATTTGATACTCATCCTTTTCCTAAACCAGTTTTCTTTCATCCCCTCCTATTTCCTTCAACTCCAAACCTATAAGAAGATGTTTTTTTAAATATTTTTCAAAAAGTTTCACCTGCCTTCCATTTATTTCCACTTTGTCCTTACTCGGTGCAATATTTTAATCGAAATGGGAGCCTCGGGACATTGTAGAAACATTTTAAAAAAAAAACATATTTTGAAAAGAGGGTTTTAAGGTCTAAAATAGTTTGGCCAAAAAATGGGTGAAGGTTGGGATTAAAACTTAAATTCCATATTTCTTACTGAGAATTTTGTGAGAAACACATTCTAATTGTCATCATCGGGTAATCAAAAGAAAGCGCCCAAATCTTAGGGCTGGTCAAAATGGGGTGTCTACAGGGTGGAAGGTTAAGCTGATGCTTTTAATGACCTAAGTACTGTGAATAGTCAACCGTGTTAAAACGATACCTTATGTAGGTCACCTATGTGAGTGCGAAGTGGAGCCGCTTCTTTAAGAATTGATGAGGCCGAATTCTTTAAAAACACTCTCTAAACTAGGCTAGTGTTCTAGGGCCAAATTAGACAAACCAGTGAGAACAAAAACAATGGTTAGAGTAACTCTTATGTGAGGTCTATTGTCTCGGTTTACACAAACGGCAAAACAGTTCAAGACATTACATTCACTGGTCAGCCAGTAAATCTGATAGGCTTTCACTACAAAAGGTTCAAGGCCAACATCTACCTTTTTTGATGCAGGGTTATTTTGTTTACTCTCTCTGAGTCTTTATTGTTAAGCGTTGTCCGTTTTTCTTTATTCGGCCAATTTTATTCACGTGGGGGATTGTTGGAAAATAATGGATTTTCGGCAACTTTAATTCGAAATTAAAGTGGGACCCAACCGCCAGTTGAGGTGGGTCTGAGTGGTTTTGTATTCTCTTAAGTGAGAAGATTGCAATACAAAAATAATTAGTCGAAACCATTGAGTTATGAATGAGAATTGTCTCATAAAGTGGGCATCAATAAAGTTGGGTTTAGATTTAGACTTAATCTTGGTTTGGACTAGGCCTAGACTTGTACTTGTGTATGTGTTGGGTTTGGTCTTAGACTTAGACTTGGACCTAGTCTTGAGCTTGGGTTAAGCTGTGCTGGGCTTATTTTGTGCATGTGTTTGAGATTGGGTTTGGATCGGGTTGTGACTCAACACCCGTATCCATTTTGCAACCCATCTAGTTTAATTCTCAAAACTTATACATTATATACACATTATGATTTATATAATGGTTTTGGAGTTTTGAACCTTTGTAACTCTAGCCTTAATGGCTAAAGTTGATAACATTTGATGACCCCATTGATGTTAGCCTTAATAGCTAAGGCTCTCCCCTACTAGTATAAATAGAGGCATTTCTCCTCCAACTTAGTAGTTTGTTTTTTAGAGAGGTTTCATAATGGAAAATGAGATGGTGTTTTGAAAGAAAAAGTTGAAGATAATTTTTTACACCAAAGAAAATTGTTCCTATCTTCTTTTGTTAGCCTCTTCTTTGGTTCTTGTTAGAGAGAGTACAACCATTGTCAAGTTCACCAAAACTATTTAGAAGGTGCTTCTGCATTAGTTGGTTTTGATCTTCGTATCTTGAGAGGTAGACGCCAGCATACCTCTAGCATCTATCGAGAGGCGGTGAATCTGTTTTATGGAAACTGTGGTATCACGCATGCTTCAGTTTGATTCTTTTCTTATTATTTCTTCTTTTATTTTTCATAATTTAGTTTACCTTGACGAATTTTAATCTTTAGTTATCCATGTTAATAATTTATTCTTTTAGTAATGTAATCTAATTTATTTCTGTATTTAGTTGTGTCATTTATTCTGTATTTCATCCTTTAGTAAAAAAAATTGTTTTGTCATTTCTATTTAATTTATTTTATATATATTTCTTGTATACTATGGAAAAATACCAACAACATGAACTTTAAATTTTATTTGAGTTATGATGATGCCACTCGGATGCTCAAATGACTAGATATTCTGTTAAATGTATCTCTACTGGCATATTGCTTATCCCTATCTAACATTTTCAGGAATTGGTAATGTACCACCATCTCAGTAAGATGAAGCATACTCTTTGTTTTGGATTGGAGCGCCGAAGCTCATAGATGTTTAAATGTGAAGCTCCGAGCTTATTTGCTTAGGACCATGAGTCCATTTTTTGGTTTGCAACAAGGCAATGCCTTGAATTGTTGTAAACCACTAAGGCAATTTATTTTGTCCTCTAGCTCATTGAACTTTGTTATAAATGGAAAATGTAATTAATATGTTGAAAATGGAGATGTAAAGGAAAAATCGTAGTTCAATGAGGAAGAGGATCTTTTAGAGTTAACTATGTTTTGATTGATGTATTTATATTATGTCTTTTGGGGGCGTTACAAAACATGTAGTAGCAATGGTTTTATTATATTAGTATTGATGTTGAATATATTTCTTCCAGAAAAAAAAAAAATCATTGCAGATTCTCTAAGTTTTATGGTTTAGGATCTAAAATTTCAATTGAAAAAAAGAAAAAGAAAACCTGCAATGCTAATTTGTTGGACTTGCAACAAATCAAGTCAACAAATCAAGTCACAAAGTAGAAAATTACAACACATGAAATTTAGAAGTTTTCAGCTAGCAAAGTGCGTGCGACTGAAATCGTGACAACAAAGAAGAAAATTTTGAATTTTAAAACAAAGAATTCAAAAGAACTCTTAACAAGAGAATCATGCAAGGAGCAAAGGAACAAGTTAACCTTCGAACTTGAGGAATCAAAAAAAGAAAATATGGTAGAAACCTCTACTCTATAATTGAAAATCCGTTTTACAATCCTGGACTAGGATTAGAATGTAAATAAAATTCAAAGACTTTTTGTTTGCACTGAATAATAACAAAAGAAAAGATTTACACTAATAACAGTATTAAGGGAATAGAAAACTGTATATTCAAATACTGTGTAATTTTACAATACAATGAGAGGTCTATATATAGGCAATGTAAGAGTGATCACCAAGAAAGCTAACAATAGAAATAACCTAATATGGTAAAAGCTAATTACATTAGCTATATATATATATATTAATATATAATATATACAATATTCACTAACAGACCCTCTCAAACTCAAGGTGGTTGCAAAGAGATCGACTGGAGTTTGGAAAGTAACTCATGAAAACGGTCAGGAAGATGGGTTTTAGTGAACAGTTCAACAATTTGAGCAGTGGAAAAAATAGACTGGAGTTGAATAGTGCCACTAGTGACATGTTGATGAATGAAATAATAGTCAATCTCTATGTGTTTGGTGCGATCATGGAAGATATCATTATGAGCAATCTGAATGGCACTATGACTGTCACAACGAAGAGTAACAGCAGTGGAAGGAAGTACACCCATGTCCTCAAGTAACCAACAAAGCTATAATAGTTCCTGAGTGGTGTTAGCAAAATCGCGATATTCCGCCTTGGTACTGGACCTAAAAACAACAGTTTGCTTCTTATTATGCCAAGAAATCAATGAACCACCGAGAAAGACATAATAACCAGTAGTAGAGCGATGATCAGTGGGATCACTGGCCCAATCAACATCAGAATAGGCAACATAACTCAAGAAGAGTGTGAGCAGAGTAATGAAGTCCATGAAATAAAGTACCCTTAACATATCGAAGAATTCGAAGTAATAAAGTCCATGAAATGAAGTACCCTTAACGTATCAGAGAATGCGAAGAATGACAACATAATGAGGAGACCACAGAGCAAACCAAAACTGACTGACAATATAAACTACATGAGCAATATCAGGCCAAATAACAGTGAGATAGACCAGATTACCAACCAATTGTCGATAAAGTGTCGTATCAGAAAAGAGAGTACCCTCTAGAGAAGTAAGGTGAGTATTGTAATCAAGCAGTGTAGGAGCAGTCTTGCAATCAGTGAGACTAGTACGAGCTAAGAGATTAGACGCATATTTGGCTTGAGTGAGACATAATGCACTCAGAGCAGAAGAAATCTCAAGGCCAAGAAAGTAACAAAGAGAACTCAGATCCTTCATCTCAAAATGAGAGCTGAGAAAATATTTTAGCTCATGAATATAGTGACTCAGGTTGAAACCTGACCCTTTTGTATTCTTCGATTCGAGATCCGGTATTCATAGTTGTTGTTTATACTCCTTGTTGTCTTGTTTTAATGTGGGATTGGTTGTTTGGAGTTGTTGGTTGTGTTTTGAACAGGTTGTGAGTTAGTTTTTCAAAAGAGTTTCTGCCTGTTTCTTTTCAAGTTTGCTCTAGCTGTCTTTCCTTCGCTCAAGTGGCCTTTGGTTTCTTCCAATATCTGTGTTTGCAGTCTAAACTTCTGGAAGTGGGGTGTTCTTTGCTCGAGCTATGGGTTAGTTGCTTGAGCGATATTCTGTGTCTGGGGCTCAAGCAGTCTTTATTTTGCTTGAGCGGTATCTTTGCAAATCTGAACTACTAGAAGGGGGTCATTTTGTGCTCAAGCCTTAAGTTGGTCGCTTGAGCGGTCCCTTGTGTCTGACGCTTGAGCGGTGTTTTGATCTCTCTCTCTCTCTCTCTAAAAGGTTACTTTGCCAAATTTCTTCACCCTCTATCTCTAGTTCTTGTCTAAACACCCTCATACACTCAAATTCGTTGGTCTCGCCGCCATAGTGCTTTGGAGAAAAGTGTAGAGCTCGTAAAGGTGAACATTCTAATTGGAAATATTTTCATTTTTGACTCCGTCAAAAGTTGGTTCTTGTTCTTCTCTTCTTCTACTCTTGAGGTAGGGATTTCTTTAACCTCCTTGTATGATTCTTAGCCTCGCTATGTGTTCCTTAAAAAGTGTAGTGATTTGGGAGTAGTGGGTTTGATTTAGGGTTTGGTTTTGGGAATATAAAAAAGGGGTTTTCAAATGGATTCATGAGAAATATTGTGGAAATGAGTATATTGTTAAGTTGTGTTGAAACATTGGGAATTTCTCATTTAAATGTGTTTTTAAAAGGAATAGATGTTTTATTGGAAATCATTGGTTTTAAACTAAGAATAAAGGGAAAGATGTTGAGTTTTTGAAAAAATAAAATGGATTTATCTATTGATGATGAGAGTGAAGTTGGATATGTGTTACCACTTCTATATTGAGATGATGAAATTATAATTGTTGTTGGAGATTTATCTTTTGTATAGAGATATCTATTTTAGGCTATTAGCGGATGATAGATTTGATTGTTGTAGAAATTGCATGAGGATTAGGTTAATTGAAACCAACCGCTCATACATCTTGCATTGAACATTGTTTCATATCTATACATTGAAAAAATATTATTTTGAGAAAAAAAGGGGATGAATACCTTGGTGAATCTAGTTAGGGGGTGTGGTTATGGTATTATCTATATTGGTCTGTATGTCCTTGGTGAAAGTCCAGAAACCTACACTTTTAGATGCCGATCCTTCCGGTTAGTACCGGTGAAATAGCTTTGATAGTATTTTTATAGCCTACTTGCAGACACGTACCTAGAGATTCTAGGTGTTGTGTATCAACTGTCCTATTTTCTGATTTAAAAAGTATTATTTTATGAATTGATTTATAATCACGGCATTGCATTATTTTGAAAGAGAAAGTGTAGGTGCCGTTTGGTAACACTTATGTTTTCAGTTTTCTGTTTATATTTACAAAAATTTTAAAAACTCAAATAAAAACTTGTTTGGTAAAATTTTTTATTTATAAATCAGTGGTCTCAGTTTATAAATTTGGCCAAAAAATGAAAACACAAAAAATGTGTTTCCGTTTTGAGTTTTGAGTTTTTTTTTTTTGACCACCCAGCACTAGCCACCACCCGCCACCATTTTCCACCACCACCACACCACCCACCACCCCTTGCCATCACCACCACCACCACCACCACCCACCACCCACCTGCCATCCACCACCCACCACCCGCCACTACCATCCACCGCCCGCGCACCACCACCTGCCACCTACTTGCCACCACCACTCACCACCCACCTGCCACCACCATCCACTACCTGTCACCACCAACCACCCACCCGCCACTACCACCCACCACCACCACACACCACACCACCCACTCGCTACCATCACCCACTCACCCATCACCACCACCACCACCACTCACCACCATCCGCCATCCGCCACCACCACTACACACCGCCACCCACTCGCTACCACCCACCACCGGCCACCGTCACCGACCCACCCACCATCACCACCACCACCACCCGCCGCCACCCACACCACCCGCCATCCGCCATCCGCCACCACCCACCACCCGCCACCACCACCACCACCCCCCACTCGCTACCACCCACCACCGTCACCCATCCACCACCACCCGCCACCTACCGGCCACCACCACCCCACCACCCACCACCACCGCCATCCGCCACCCACCTGCCACCACCACCCACCACCGCCAGCACCACCACCACCACCACCCACTCGCTACCACCCACCACCCGCCACCGTCACCCACTCACCCACCACCACCAGCTACTCACCATCCACCGTCACCACTTTCCACCACCGTCTTCCGCCGCCACTTGCCACCACTTGCCATTTCTCACTCTTTTTTATATTTTTAAATTTTTTAAAACATTTTGTCAATTACCAAACGCGTTTGTAGTTTATGTTTTTCTAAAAATAAACAAAAATCAATTTATAAAATTTTTGTAAATATAAACTGAAAACGTAAAAGTTACCAAACACACCCGTAGCGTTTTGGTAAATAGCATGCATATTCATTCACCATTGACTTTGTTAAGCATCATACATTGTGTTGAAGTATTCTCTACTGGGTTAGCTCACCTTATGTGGAAACCAACTTTCAGGTGCTGATGGTATGCCTTCACTAAGGACTTAGCTTGGAAGGATCGTGATCTGAAGGCTCATTTTATTTTTCTTTTATTGTAAGTATCTTTTGTACAAGGCTTGGGCTTTTTACTTATTTTGAGCTGAACCCACTTTTGTTGTAACCAAGCATTGTCTTGGAAATATATAGCCACTAAGTCATGAACTACTTCGAATATCCTTTCACTTCTTATATATCGCCTTGTGTCACATGCTATACATTCAGAATCTAAGGTTTGTGAATGTATGATGCATGTGGTACTTTTTGTAATGATTATCAATGAATTAATGAAAGAATTAAATCTTATTAGTTTCTACATAATTAGCTTACTTTATGGGATTATCTGTTGTTGTTATTTGGGGGCGTCACAATGAATGCCAACAAGATCATCACCAGTAATAATATATCATTAACATAAAGCAATATGAGAGTAATATCTTGTGCGGTCTTCCGAATAAAAAGAAAAATCATAAAAGCTGGAAAAGAACCCAAATTGAGTAATGGTGATATTGAACTTGGAAAACCAAGCATGAGGAGCCTACTTAAGGCCATAGAGAGCACGATGGAGGCGACAAACAGTATCTGGAGAATGCTCATAGACATGAGGAGGATGCATGTAAACTTCCTCATTAAGATCACCATTAAGAAATGCATTCTTGCCATCCATTTGAGACAAATCCTATTGACGCGAAGTAGCGACAACAAGTAAACTGGGAACAGATGTAAGATGGACAACAAGAGCAAAGGTCTCCTCATAATCAATAC
>JAPPVO010001263.1:10000-14789 GCA_030407325.1 Camellia japonica | reverse complement strand
ACCTTGGCCAACAACATGGCACGCCAAAGCCTTGACCAGCAGCATGCATGCCACAGCTTGGCCAACAGCTTGCCATGCCGACCTTGGCAAACATGTAATGCCACGGCCTTGGGGCAAGTAGCCATACAACCATGCATAGTCCTTGGCAAGCAGCATCCATGCCACGGCCTTGGCCAGCAGCGTGCCATGCCAACGCCTGGCCTTGGGATAGTAGCGTGCCGGCCAACGCCCTTGGCTATGCAAAACATGCCATGCCCCCAGCCTTGGCCAGCCAGCCATGCCATGCCCCAGCCTTGGCCAGCAACATGCCGTACCAACGCCTTGGCCAGCAACATGCCTTGCCACGACCTTGTCCAGCAGCATGGCATGCCAGCCACGGCCTTGTCCAGCATCATGACATGCCATGCCACGGCCTTGGCTAGCAGCATGGCATGCCAACGCCTTGGCCAGCAGCATGCCTTGCCACAGCCTTGTTCAGCAGAAGCCATGCCATGCCAACGCCTTGGCCAACAGCATGCCATGCCACGACCTTGGCCAGCAGCATACCATGCCTAGTCTTGGCCAGAGCAGCAAGCCATGCCAACGCGTTGCCAGCAGCAGCATGCCATGCTATGGCCTCGGCCAGTAGCATGCCATGCCAACGCCTTGGCCTTGGTCAGCAGCGTGCCTCGCCAAGCCTTGGCCCACAGCATGCCTTGCCAAGCCTTGTCCCGTAGCATGGCATGCCATGCCACGGCCTTGGCCAGCAGCATGGCATGCCATGCCACGGCCTTGGCCACCAGCATGCCTCTGCCACAGCCTTGTCCAGCAGCATGCCATTGCCAACGCCTCGGCGTTGGCCAGTAGCGTGCCATGCCAAGCCTTGGCCAGGTGCATGGCATGCCATGCCACGACCTTGGCCATCAACATGCCTTGCCACGGCCTGTCCAGTAGCATGGCATGCCTTAGCCTTGGCCAACAGCATATCATGCCACGACCTTGGCAAGCGTGCCGAGCCACCACCTTGGCAGCATGCCATGTCCCTCGGGTAATTGCCATTAGGTTTTGGCTCTGACTTACGTACAAGTTGCCTTGCGAAATGCATGACCCTCGATTAAATTCCATTTGGTTGGCTTTGACGTGCGAACGAGTTGCCTGTGCTTTCCTAGTGGAAGCTTGTTGCGAAAAGTATATCCCTCGATAGTTGCCTGTTGCATTTGTTATTTGCATTCGCGCTGACCGGTGCTGCTCGGCTTCTCTAAATGTTTTCGCACGTTCGTGGGGCTTCTCAATCCTCCAGGGGGTGATTCGTTTGGGTGGCTGGTGCTTAGTGTACGTCATGGCGCGTGAGTGTGTGTTGTTTGTTGTGAGAGTTGGATGGAACCCTGCCTTGTGCAGCGAACTCCATTGGGCATTCCTATGTCCCTCGGGTAAATGCTTTAGTTAGGTTGTCTTCGACTCGCCTACGAGTTGCTGCGCTTCTATAGTGGAAGGCGCCCGCGAAAAAGCAATGCCCTCGGGTAATGCCTTGGGTTGGCTTGGACTACGAATGAGTTGTGTAATACCCCGACCCTCGTACATAATTCTGGTATCCTTTCAGTCCTCTATTCTGTGTCTTTGAATATCTATTGTGAAATTGTATGTGTGTAAGTATGAAAAATTGCATGGAACTTAGACAAATGGGTCTCTATCTGTTGAGTTGAAATCTTATCTGTTACACTTAAATTCTTTGAAGCTAAAATTGGGCACCTTAGAGACCTAATTCTCAGAAATTGATTTGATATTTGGAATCTGCATGATTTTTAAGCTCTAATGGGATTTTCTGTGAAATTTTCATTTCGGCATCATAAAGCGATTGATTTTTGTCTTTTATGCTCCTATATATTATATATATATATATCTAAGTCTTGTTTGAGCTTATGGTAAAAAACGTGAGGCTCTAAGGGAGGAACTAAGAGAGAAAAGAAGAGAGAAACGTGGGTGAAGAATTGGGGGAAACTTGATTCACCAAGGAAGCTAAACAACTTATTGGATTTGTGTGATTTCTTTCAAGGTAACTTAAGTTCTCATGTTGTGATGGTTGAAGATTGAAATATATGTTTGTATTTGGTTCATGATAGATCTATGTTTGATTGTGAGGGTTTTTCATGAATTGGTTACTTCAACACCTTAATTGTGGATGATGCATGAATTATACTTCAAATCTTTTTTATCTCATCATTCTATGCATCTATGTGTTGTGTTTGAAGAACTTAACTATAGAATGGAATTTAAGGGAGATTAATGATTTGTTGAAGCCTCTAAGTGAGGGTAAATTGCTATAATCAAGGTAGAATCCATGTTATGGTGATGTGAGGTTGAAGTATTGCATTAGATTCATCTTTGGTTGCATGAAAATTGGGATTTGATTGCTAAATTTTGGGTTGGAATCGTGCTGCCCTGAATCTGGGTCGAAGGTCCGCTCGAGCGGAGACAGGTACGCTCGAGGGGAAAATTTATCTTTCAGTAGTTTGCTCGGAATTACCCTGTCCGCTCGAGCGTAGAAATGTCCGCTCGAGCGTAAAAACCAACCTTCCAGTATTTTTGATAGCATTGTACTGTGCGCTCGAGCGCACAAATTAGCGCTCGAGCGGAGGACTGTTTTGTGACAAGAAAATGTGTTTGTTCAGTTTTACGTGCCGAACTCTTTGGTACTTTTAGAATAATTTTCTGATGAGTTTATGATAGTTATAAATTCATACGAATTGCGGTAACACATGAATTGACTTCCTAAGAATTTAAAAAGGAAAGAATACTAATTTATCAGTCATGTGGTGTACAGGGCACACTCCAGAAGGAACTAGTACGCCACTACAACACTGTGAGTAATAGTACGCTATATGTACATTTTACTTTCTGTTATAACGCTCTAATTCTTGTAAGTGATTTCACTTCAAATGGAAATACGTGTGAACGTTGAAAAAGCTGCATACAGTGGTGTAACTATGGAATTATTCTGCTCTGTCTATATTACATATTCACTTTCTGTCATCTGTAAGCAACTGGTATTATTTCCTGTTATTACGAGGCAACTATTTTGATGGATCAAATGCACATACTGTTATCCGCAAATTAAGGACATTGATTCATGATAATAAGCAAGTGAAATGTGGGTACATTATGATACTATAGTATTTATGTACCCTTGGAATTAATGGATGTTGTTGGCACTTTGTGATAAGTAACTTAAATATGCTACTCCTCTAAATGATAAAAAGAAACTATGTGTCTCTATATGGCTGTAAGGCTAGTCTGTTTTGATGACACTACGGTTGTTCCGCTATGATACTCGTTTTGTTTACGATATGACATGATGAAACTTATTGACTTCTGGTGTGGAGCAAAGTGCTGTACGGAACTAAGTGCTACACTTTAGTGGGAGCCACCTCTAGAATCCGTACGAGCCACCTCTTGAGTACATGCACATTTCTGTATATTTCTGATATATCTGTGTGCCGAAAGGCTATCTGTGTGCCGAAAGGCTACCTGTGCCGAAAGGCTATCTGTGCCGAAAGGCTACCTGTGCCGAAAGGCTATCTGTGCCGAAAGGCTATCTGTGCCGAAAGGCTACCTGTGCCGAAAGGCTATCTGTGCCAAAAGGCTATCTGTGTGCCGAAAGGCTATCTGTGTGCCGAAAGGCTATCTGTGTGCCGAAAGGCGACCTGTGCTGAAAGGCTATCTGTGTGCCGAAAGGCTACCTGTGTGCCGTAAGGCTATCTGGGCTGAAAGGCCAATCTGATAAAGTTGGGCCAATAGGTCAATCTGTTAAAAATTAGGTAATAGGCCAAGAGCCGTCCGAAGGTAAAACCGTATTACTTTTGTACTTGAGTTGATGCATGTACAGCTACGCATTATGATTTAATTGTTTAAGTACTAATATTCACTGAGCTTGTCTCATTCTGTAATTTTGTCTGATTTCTGTAGGAAGCCAGCTTGGAGATCCGTTAAGCAATTGCATTTTTGTCAGCATAAGGATAACCAGGCACCTAAAGGAACCCTTGCATGATTGTCTATGTATTTTGTACCCATATGTGGTTGGTCAAGGTTATTGTACCTAATGTTTTGTATACCTAAAGTCTGAGCTGGGTTTATAGACGTATCTGTAACCTAATTTCATGTACATATTTACTGTAAGTTAAATTTCAAGATGGTCCTGGCATTTTGGTAGTTGCTCAATGGATGTATGCCGAATGTGGTTCTAATTTTACTGCTTCCGCACAAGCCCCAAAAATCAATTATTATAGGTCATTCTGTCTATTTCTGAGTAGGTCATGCCCAAACCTTATTAGGGGCGGGTTAGGGGCGTGACAAGTTGCCTGCGCTTTCCTAGTGGACATTGTTGCGAAAGTTACGTCCCTCAGAAGTTGCCTGTTGCCTTTGTTATTTTGTAGTTGCGCTAATCGGTGCTTTGCTCGGCTTCTCTAAATATTTTCGCACGTTCGTCGGGCTTGTCAGTCCTTCGGGGTGTGATTCATTTTGGGGGGCTGGTGCGTAGTGTACGTCATGGCGCGTGAGTTGTGTTTGGTTTGTACGAGTTGGATGGATCCCTGCCTGTGCAGTGAACTCCACTGGTGCATTCCTCTTCATCGTCCGTGGGATTCCTACAGGTTGCCTGCGCTTTCCCTAGTGGAAGCTCGTCGCGAAAAGTCATGTCCCTCAGTTAATTGCAATTAGGTTGGCTTTGACTTGCCTACGAGTTGCCTGCGCTTTCCTAGTGGAAGCTCCTTGCGAAAATTTATGCCCCTCGGTTGGTAACTATCCGGTTGGCTTT
>JAPPVO010001263.1:0-5000 GCA_030407325.1 Camellia japonica | reverse complement strand
GCCTGCCATGCCTTAGCCCTAGCCAACATGCCATGACAACGCCTTAGCCTTGGCCAGCATGCCACGCCATGGCCATGCCAAGCATGCCATGGCACCGCCTCGGCAAGCATGCCATGCCACAGTGTTGCCCAGCATGCCAAGGGCGGCATGTCATGCCACGGCCGTGGCCGGCATGCCAAGCCACGGCGTTGCCCAGCATGCCATGCCACGGCCTCGGCCAGCATGCCATGCCGCGGCCTCGGCCCGCATGCCTTGCGGCCGCCTTGGCTCGCATGCCTTGCCACGGCATTGCCTAGCATGCCGTGCCACAGCCTTGGCCAGCATGTCATGCCATCGCCACAGCCAGCATGCCATGCCACTGCCTTGGCCAGCCTGCCTTGCCTTAGCCTTGGCCAACATGCCATGCCAACACCTTGGCCTTGGCCAGCATGCCACGCCACGGCCATGCCAAGCATGCCATGGCACCGCCTCGGCAAGCATGCCATGCCACTGCTCTGGCTAGCATGCCATGCCACAGCATTGCCCAGCATGCCAAGGTTGGCATGCCGTTATATCACATTCAAGTAATCCAATTCAAGTAATCCAACCTTCAAGTAATCCAATTCAAGTAATCCAACCTTGCCACCACCTTGTTCCAATTCAAGTAATCCAACCTTCACCCACAGGCATTCAGGCAGTTATATCACATAAGCAATTACCCTCATGGCAAGCATGCTGTCATGTTAACACTCACACACATGCAAGATGCTAAAGCGTAAACACTCACAGTGTACTCTGAGCAAAAACAAAGAACTAGTTAGAAATCATGCATGATCCTAGTTCATGTTAAAATGGCTAATGCATCGCATGCAAAGTGCAACTAGAATAGGCTCGGCTATTCTAAGATGGCATATGAGATGAGACAATTCGATACATGTATTCAAGTAGGAATTGAAATACAATGCAGATAGTATGATGCGCCGAGCCCGGTGCATGCAATACAGATGGATGGATGCAAACGTCCGAGCATAAGGTATGCTAAATGAAATATGCCCTAAAACTAACCATCATAAGCGGTTAAGTAAAAGGGAGAAAGAAGTGGGGTTGGAAGACATGCATCACACACACGCACGCTTATTACAACAATTGGCTCTCTCGACGGAGGTACCAAAAGAATAATACAAATTAACTATTTAACTAACTAATAAGCTAATTAATTTATTACACAACCAAATCGAAATAAATAACTATTCTAAGTTATTAAAACACTGAAATGGCCTCGAGACAAGGGATGAATGCATGCTCGGACGGCTTCGCTCGGAAATCCATCGCCATGCTTCATGTTGCCTCTGTTTGCACTGCTCTGTACCTCTGAAAATTGTGTCAACTTCTGTGACACTTCTGAACCACCTTGTGGGCGTGCTGAGAGGCCATTGGCCAAAATATATAGCCATCGGCCAAGGTAAACTGGTCATCGACCAAAGTTAAGGCTCTCGGCCAAATGTTTGTAGCCGACCGGCACTGGATATGGTCGATCGGCCATCTCTTCCTGCAGAATGCTTCTGTTGCTGCAGCAGAGGACAGACAGAGCATGGCAATAGATTTGCAAGACAATGTTTGCACAACCACACTCCTTATCATGTTTGAGACTCAAAGGAGTGTAGTTCTCGACCCTCGGACCACCAATCAAGCATTTGAATGCATGATGGCCAAAGGAGCCAAGTGTGCAATTCAATATGGAATGAAATGCACAAAAACACATAAGGGGCCCCAACCTCTATCATGCTTGATCAAGAGGCAAGGGAATGCACAGATAATGCAATGCAACCTAAGCATGCAAACAACTCAAGCATGATACAAATCTAATGCAACATGAGCATGCAAGCATACAATATGCAATAGGCATACAACCTAAATATGCAAACATGCATAGCATGCAACAACATGCAAAGTGAAACAAGCATGCAACAAAATGGTAAGATAACAATCGTGCGCGAGATGGAATGAGCATGCAAAACATGTCAATTGACAAGCATGCAACAAGCATGCAAGCATAATGTAATAGGACTAGTATGTCACAACATCAAGGGAACTAATATGCAACAACATATAATGTACCAAGTATGCCACAAGCATATAAACATGATGTAAAGTAACAACTTTGAACCACATGGTAGGATACAACATGAACATGCAAACATGCAAGGCACGTGAAGGTGGACAAGTATGCAACAAAATGCAAAATGAGACAAGCATGTGAAAACATGGTAAAATGGACTTAAACTAAAGATGGATAGACCTCAGCCATGCCCAAAATCAGTGGCCAAAATGCTAAGAAATGATGGAACAAAAAGCACATACAAACATGCACATGTGATGGCCTATCACCTAGGCATAAGAGGGCAACTTCCAGAACACTTAAAAGGGGACAAATATGGACATGTGACATACATTATAAGCTCTGAAATCATGTTGGGAAACATGCCAAACCAACCAAAGTACACAAGCAAAGCATGCAAGAAAGCCCAAAGCTTAAGACTAGCCAAGGGACTCAAACCAAGGCCATGCAAGACAAGCCCCAAAGGGCCAAGGGGACCTAAAATAGTCCCAAGGCAGGTCCAAACAAGGCCCAAAACAATGCTAAACTAGCCAACACAAGCTAGAACACAATGCCCAAAAGCATAAGGCATGCAAGGCTACAAAAGGGGTGTTACACACACCTATCAAAACCAAACATTGCATGACATAAACCAATAAAAACAGAGTTATGGCATGGTAAAACAAGACCAAAAACCCATCTAGATGGCATCCCAAAGACCTAAACATGATGGCACACACAATGACCCATTCACGAGGCATAAAACATCAACTCTTTAAAGCATTAAAGGAGTGACAAATGCAAGTGTTTGAGCATGAAACATGGACTGAAATACCATAACAAATGATGCCAAATCATTGAAAATGGGCCAAGTAATGCATGCTAGAGACTTGGGACACTCAAAGCTAACAAGCAAAGAATGCCTTATGGCTATACAAAGCATGGCATATATGTTCAAAAAAACTCAAATCAGACCTTAAGCATGTTACAACAAGGCTAAAAGCTTCATGGAGTTGAGCCAAAAATCATGCTAGAATGACATGTTATAACATGATGCATATTAAGGCAAATGAAGGGGTTGCAAGACAAGTATATGGAGCATGTAAGAGGTCATTAAACCAACCTTAGACAGAGGTAAAACATGGCAAAATAACACAAAATACTTGCTGAAATGGAGCTAGAACAAGCTAAGCAAACATGCTACCAATATAAGCCATTTATACTAGCATACAAGACAACAAGAAGAGGGGATGACCCTCTCCTATTTAGGACTCCAAAACCACCTTCCCACCATTGAAAATCCTCTAGATTTCAGTGGGAGGAAGGTCATGCAAAGCCAAGAACAAGAGCCAAAAGGGATGGCCTAAAATAAGGCCAAACAAGGCCTAAGAGGGGGTAAACGACCCCAAACCAAAAAGTGACCTTAAACAAAGGTCTAAAGCTTATAAAATCAGAAATTTTATCAGTTAAGAGTTAAGCTTAAAACAATAAACAAGAAGGGCTAAAAGCTTAAGCAAGAATGGGGTATTAAAAGCAAGTTTGCTCACCCTTGTAGAACCTCTTCAAGAACAAAGCTCCAGCAACTTTTCCAAGCTTAAACCAACTCAAGAACTCTGAAACTAACTCTCAAGTGCCTCAACAATAAGAGGATGGTGTATTGCTAGGTGTTTGTGTGCAATAGTGAGACAAAAATCACACTTCAAGGCACAAAATACACACACACAAATCAAAAGAGAGGAGAGATATAGAGATAGATAGATACAACTTCTCTAACCCTAAATTTTAGAACCTCTGAGAAGGGAGGAGGAGCTCCCTTCTTATAGAAATCCAAATCAAAGCTTCCTAAGCAAAGCTAATCAAAGGGGCAAATCCCTCCATACACGTGTATGGAGGGGGTGAATTGTGCATGCCAGCTGTGACAGTTGGCATAAAATATCTGCATCAATCAGATGAACATGGTTTGGCCAGAAAAAAATGGCCGATCGACCAACACAAGTGCCGGCCGACCAAAAAAAGTGTCGATCGACCAAACTTTTGGCCGATGCTTCAAGCCTTGGCGATGGGTTGAGGGGATGGCAAACAAGCCACCCTCTTCCCTCAGAAGCAGCAAAAAAAAAAAGTTCTGGTCTACAACCAAGCACAAAACACACAGGTTGAGAGATCTTGAGGCAAGGCACGCGGCCGAGACCTCCGGGAACTCAAAATGAACACAAGCATGGATGATCATGAGTGTTCAAACGATGACGTCAAGTCTTAAGGACGGTCAAAAAATGATGTCCAAGCCTGGGCAGCCTGGCATGGCATGCAGCGCGGCCTGGGCAGCCTGTCATTGGCATGAATACGGCGTGGGCAGCGTGCCCTGTGCGCATACCGCATGCGCGGTCTTTTGACCATGGTGCACGTTTGCGCGCACATTCGCGAACGCCATAGCACTCCTTCACATGCAACGCACGTCTAATGATAAGAACCACAGCCAAGGCCACGTGGCCGCAGCCAAGGCAGCCCAGCCAGGGCCGCAGCCAAGGCCACGCCAAGGCAGCCCAGCCAAGGCCAACAGCATGCCATGCCAAGGCTATAGCCAGCAGCATGCCATGCCAAGGATAAGGCCAGCAGCAGCATGCCATGCCAGCCAAGGCCAAGGCAGCCCAGCCGAGGCCAAGGCCAGTAGCATGCCATGCCAAGGCCAAGGCCAGTAGCATGCCATGCCAAGGCAATGGCCAGTAGCATGCCATGCCAAGGCCAAGGCCAGTAGTATGCCACGCCAAGGCCATAGACAGCAGCATGCCATGCCAAGGCAAGGCCAAGCGTCAGCAGCATGCCTGCCAAGGCCAAGGCCAGCAGCAGCATGCCATGCCAACGCGATGGCCAGCACATGCCATGCCAAGGCGAAGGCCAGCAGCATGCCTTGCCAAGGCCATGGCCA